>CM076899.1:5974939-6270466 GCA_039519145.1 Kokia cookei | reverse complement strand
TGCCAACAAAAACTGTGACCCACAAGCATCAACTGGGCAGCCGTGGCTCAAAGAATATGGCCAAGGGTGAGTGACAGAGCAGACAACCTCAGTTTTGTCAAAACGTAAACAAACCAATGAAAACACTTGGGAGTATTTGATGCTTTTCAAATCAACACGAGGGATGTGTTCTGTTTCGCTGTTGGGTTTCAACATTTTATTGTCAAACATTTTGAGCTGATAAAGATCGCAGATTCATGCGCCACGGTACACTCATTTTCCTCTCAAGATTCTAAATAAATAAACACGTGCTCTCCACTGCGGCGGCTATCAATCCTACTTTCTCATCTTCCTTTTGCTGGCTCCGCTCCTCTGTTTCTTGTCTTATTGCAGAGCCGACCTCTAGTTGATTAAAAAGAAAATGTAAATTAAAGAGCTGGAGCTTACTCAAGTTTTTTTCGAAAATCGAAATTAAATTGTATATTTTTATTTTTATTATTTTAATGATTTATATTTTTTAATTTTTAATATATAAATTAAAATTTTATTATTTTTGAGAAATTAAAGTGTAACTTTATAATTATGAATTTAAAATTTTAAGAAATTTAGTTGAAAATTCTTTTATTTTAAGAGAAATCGAAAAAATCAGAAATCCTGTCTACTCTTTATGGGCCCTACTTATTAATATGTTGATTATTAATTTAGAGTAACTTTCTTAAACTTTTCTTACCAATATGAATAGATCGAATACTAAATTAATATTTTAATAATTATTATTATTGCTTAAATTTCATGATTTGAATGTGTACCACTTAACCCTTTTTCTGCCAAAACAGTTGGGCGATGAATTTATATAGGAAATTAATAGGTAAATGTATTATGGAAGGGTATCTACTAAATTTAGATTGTATTTTGATTTTTTATTAAAAAAAGATAAATTAAGTATTACTCATTAGATCAAAGAGTAAATTGATCATTTAAAAAAAAAAATCATTTATTTCTTCAGTTAAAAACTGACATGATTGACGAAATAGTCAAACAAATATATGTGGCATGCTACATGTGCCTTATTATGATGTACAATAACTAATTTTTAACAATAAAAATAGATGAAATTTTTAACAAAAAGAGCAATTTACTTTTTTATCTAATGTACAGTGACCAATTTACTATTTTTTGAGTCAAAGAGGCAAAATGCAATTAAACTCCAAATACAAAAATCTTTATAATATTTTTACAAAAAATAACAACAATCAAATGAAAACATCATTAGAAGAAGAAAAAAGAAAGTAGTTGTTAAATTTGATGGGTTCCAACTTGGGGATTTTCATTATAAGCAAACTTTTAATTTTATTATTATATATATTAATATTAAGTGGTTGATTGAGTTAATGTGATTTCTAATCGGATATAAATTAAATTAGAAAATTATCACAATTTTCTTTTCTTTTACAAAATAATAAATTTTTTTAATTTTTTATAAATCTAAAAATATAAATACATATATGAAAATCATAAGCCAATATATATTTTTTAATATTCTAAATTTATCATTTCAACTAAACTTAGTTTTTCAGGCAAATGAAATAGTGTAGATTAGGACAGTCGGGAAATGAAAATCCGGGCATCTTTTTCGGGAAAAAGATTTTCCTTTATATGAATACCCATGTGATAAAGAGAACTAGCTGACAATTTTCTCCACCAAACTGCCATTAAAGGTGTAAGCATTAGCTTAATTGTTTAAGAGAACAACCATGACTGAAACATGAAAGATTTTAGGACAAGAACAAACTTCCACTCATCATTCTTAAATATACAGCAGAATCTACCCGAGATATTCTCACCAATGGTACACATTTCCACATAATATCATCTTTAAAAAAAATTCTGCTATTCTATTTAAATTTCAACACGCTCTCACTCATCACAGAAATTTGGATGAATTAATGATTAATGAATTTGTACGTGAACTCGAGTTTGAAAGGAAGGGAAATACAGTTGTCTGTAATTAAAATGTCCAAAGTCATTGGATGAAGAAATGTTGAAAGGGTATGGGAGGTGGGGGAAAGATAGTAGTTTACATCAGATTGAAAATGAAGTTGATGACTCAGAAAGTCATGGTTGAAGCTTTTAGTGTAAAGTTCAATTATAGTGTTAATACTTTGTGGAAAGATCATTCAAAAGAGTACGCTAAATCTAAGGATTTGAAAACTACTTTCCAAGTACGTGTGGTCTCTTGATTTCCTGAAAGCTTTGAATACCATTTGCTTTTAGGATTTTTAACAGTGTCTAGAAATACGTTGAACTCAGAATTGGTCGTTTTTCAGACAAGATCAGCATTAAGGTTTTGGGTAGTTAGGAACTCAGTGCAAAGAGACTAAAACTTATCAAATGGTTCGATATAATGCTACTTGGATCCTCAAAGTTAAGACCACAAATCTGAAACTATGAACATGTAATGCTGTTTTGATACTTGCCATCATTCGGGTTTTGGGCCGGATTCTATTGAGCTCGTAGGTTGAGATCGCAGATCGAGCTCGCATGATAATAAGTGTTAGCAGGATGGATATCTACATTCTCCTATGAAGTCACACGTGAGATCCAAGGGCGAAGCCAGAAAATTTGTTTAGGGGGTTGAAATTAAATAGTAATTTTTACGGTAGTCATAATGCAATTTTTATCTTTATTAATTTTAAAATTTTAAAAATTTTAAAGGACTTAAATGAAATTTTTTTTAAATTTTAGGGGGGTTGAGGTCCTCGCCAGCCCCTCTCTAGCTATGCCCTTGGTGAGATCGCGCATGAGACCGCATAAACATGTGTTAAGTCTAGAGTAGGATACGTGTTGACATGTATGGAACCTACCTAATATGTCATATCAGTTAACAGTACTCATATCGTATAAATAGACAAATCTCACCATCTAAGAAGGATAGAGAAAAACACTCAACAAAGGCCTATTTGAAAGCATAAATTTGCTAGGAATTTTGTTAGTTTTTGTTATATGTTGCCCGAGGAAGCATGACATTTCAATTTATGACAATATTTTTGGAGAGACACATATGCATCATGCATGATACTAGAGTGACTTTCAAGAAATGATGAACTAATGTAAGATCATTACACTGAGTAAGCAATAGTTAGTTTGATTTGAGTTGAACCGTTGAATTCAGTACATGTAATGATTGATTCTGATTGATCGTAATGAAGGACAAGTTTTATGTTCGGAAACAAGTAATGATAGGATTCTCCAAATGGTGATAAGGGTAACATTCAGGCTTCGTACAGGTACAATTTGGTATTTGGATTGATAAGAGCATTGAAGTACATGATTGGCCACAAAAATTTGCTTTGAAAGATAAACAAACAAGAATAACATCAATGCAAGTGACTACTAAACTAAGAACCATGAGTGGGTTGGACAGAAATGTTATAAAACAAACAATTAACATATCAACTTTCAACAAAGGAACAGATTCAGATGATAAGAACAATATCCAGGACATTAACATAAAGGCCTAAACATAAACTTTGGCAGTAAGCAATGCAGTATTCTCCAGACTTCACATTCAGTTGAGAGTTTGAGCTAGGTTCTAACTGAGAAGCTTAGTTTTAGAACCCTGTATTCAGCTCTAATTCCCAAAGTTTCTCTTAATTGAACATTGCATGTTTATTACTTGTAAATGATACAGCTAAACATAGACAGATGTGACAAGACAAATTGGTTACTTGAGATTTTAATCTACCAGAAGGATAAATTTCCCCTGATTCAACCTCAAATCAGCCTAACAAGAACATTTGATTCAACAAAAGAAGCCAATTTGACAAATCCTACTTGTCCTTGATCATGAAAAAGATCAGAAACAAGAAAAGCAATTTAAGATGTGAATGAGAAAGACTGACTGTATTTCTTTGATTGACCACTTCATACATGGAGAAGAAGATTAATGTTGAGTTCCCTACTAGACCAAAACATTGGTTTGAATGGGCATCAGGAGTTATAACTTACAATCACTTGTGTCATAAACAAAAGGAAACAAATTTTGGGGTCATTCCACCATAATTATAAGCGAAACTTCACGTTCAATTTCTATGTAAAATCAATATCACAAAAAGGAAGAAACTTTACAAGAGAATGCAAAGAGAACCCTTTTGTTTTTTTTTAGAGTTCACCACTTTGATTCAATGAGCCACAACAACATCATTGTTTAGCACGTTAATCAACAAATTATCACCATTTCTATTACTTCTACTCTCACTATTATTATCGTTCTCCCTAGATTCTAAACTTTGACCAGAAGCCTGAAAATTGACAAGCAAAAGAGATTTGGGAGCCAAAAGCTTCTTCCTTTGGAGACAACATGAACCTCCATAGATCTTGCTGAGGAACCTTGGCATCTGATCAAAATCTGAAATCTGGATCTGGGTTTGGCTTGGACTCAAAGATGGGATCGAGTCAAGTCGGAATAGCTTGAGCTTGTTGGATCTGGCATTGATTTTGGAGTCCCTTAGTTGGGCTAAAGCTCCTGGCTTTAGATACCTGTGGAATGCTTCAGTCTTGAAGGATCTTGAAATGGGTTTCATCTCGAAAATTTAGATGGATACGGAACTGTGGAGTAAGTAGTAGATAGATATTTTTTTGGATGAGAAAAAATGGGAGAGTTTTATAAGTGAAAAGAGGAGTGTTTGAGAAGCGGGAAAATAAGGGTGGGAAAATGGGAGAAGGGCTGAGAAAGAAAGAGAATGTTTTTAGGGCTTTGAATAAGGTAGAGCGGGAAATTCATGCATAGTTGGACTGAATCACGTGATTTCTCTTGTTTATTAGAGATTTTATGTAGGAAAAAAACAGGGTTAAAATTTTGGATGTACGAGGTTTTATTTATTTACCAAAATAGATGAAATAAAATTATTCAAAATCTACTCTTTCATATATTTTTAAGAACTTTGTGCTTTATTAAATTTAAAATCAAGTTGCATTGTATTTTTTTTTATGAATTACAAAAAGAAAACAAGGCTCTAACATCAACACAACTAATATGACTCGAATTCAAGTCACAGTTGGGATGATGAATCTTTATTTTATTTGGATATTATATTTTGATGGAATATGAGAAAGTAGAGGTGTTCATAGATTGATCATAAGTCTAATTTTAAAAGAAAATTCTAGGCTTGGATCTAGGCATCCGACACACTCAAATGCCTCAAAAATAATAAAAATGTTTTAAAAAAAATTAATGATAAAAATATGCAAGTAAATTGTTCTTATATAATATACTTTTTTTTTTTTTAAATTTTTGAACAACAAAATGGGTCAAGTAGTGGGACTTCAATACCTATGGTAGTCCTAGAGACAATGGTGAGGTGATAGCAAGGGGTGCATTTGCCAACATCCGCCTTGTTAACAAGCTCTTGAAGGGGGAAGTTGGCTCCAAGACAATTCATGTCCCAACAGGAGATAAACTCAATGTATATGATGCTGCAATGGTGAGCGTTAGCATCAGTATTGAGAAATACCTGACTTAAGCTTAGACCGTATTTGCTATTTCACCTTTCTTCCCCTTTGTTTAGGGAGTCGAAGAAGTGATTGTTAAGAGCTTCGAGAGAGAATCTGGTTGGTATGGGGATCATTCCACTTTGTTTCAAGGCTGGAGAGGATGCAGATAACACCAGGCCAAGATGTTACCATTATAACCGACACCGGAAAATCCTTCACATGTACAATCCGCTTCAATACAAAGGTATGTCACGACTCAACAGTTATACGAAGAGAAAAGGGGAGGGTTTTTTGTCAAGCATACAGGATTGAATAGCCAGCTTTATGCATATAAATGTTGCAAACTTGCATGAGAATTAATCTGCAGGTGGAATTGGCTTACTTTAATCATGGTGGCATACTTCCATTCATCATTCAAAACCATAACAAGGGGTGAAGAACTTAGCTTCAAATCAGTAACCTCTCCACTTCGCAATCGACATGCTTGACCTCTTTACCAGGTTATTGGGGAGGGGGAGGGGGGCTTCTGCATATAATCACTAGCAGAGCAGAGAGGATTTGCATGTACCCCAAAGCATTTTTTTTTTAAATGAAAAGAAGTGTGTTATATATCATATATGTAAAACTTGAATATATTTATTATTACAACACATTAATGTTGTTAAAATTCGTAAATCACTGCTTCATTCTCTCTAGTTTCAATCTAATATGTACCGCAGAACAAATGTGTAACACCAAATGTAACCTTGAAGCACATAAAGTAGTTTAAATTGCAAGTAAAGGCACCGTGCTGAACAGTGAGACATAGCATATGGTTGAAGCTAAAGGAATATGAAGCAAAAAGGATTAGAATCATTGAACAAATTCCTCTTAATTGCGATCATAATCATAAGGCTATGCACTTCATAAGGATATTGGAGAAAAGAAACATACAAGAAAGGAGTAAAAAGGTCAAATTATGAATTTATGTAAGTGCCTCAGCTCCAGCAATAATCTCCAGAATCTCACCGGTTATTTTTGCCTGTCGCTCCCGATTATAGACGATTGAAAGATTCTTCTTCAACTCAACTGCATTATCAGTAGCATTACTCATTGCATTCATCCTAGACGCAAGCTCACTCGCCAATGATTCCTGCAATGCCCTCAAGATCTGACTGTTCAAATAAAGAGGCATCATGGCATCAAGAATTTGTACCGGATCTTGCTCGAACTGCATAAGAGAAGAAATTGGCCCTCCTTCCACCCTCACTTTATCCCTCTCCACAGCCAGCTTCCCGTCCTTGGTTGTCAACATAAACAACTCATCTTCCACAGCATCAACACAAGTCCCATTCACATCAAAAACCTCCCCTCTCACCGACAACGGAAGCAGAGTACGGATCACCGGATCCGACTTCACCAAAGACACAAACTTTGTGTACACAAGCTCAACCTTATCGACCTCTTCAGTAACAAACAATGAGAAAACATCATCAGCAATCATCTGAGCTTCTTTTGCAGTAGGAAACCCTACTCCTTCAACAAATCTTTCAACCAAAACATCATCTTTCCGACTAAAATAAGAATTACCCTTTTTTCCTACACTAATAACAGTATAATCCAATCCAAGACCTTTCAAATCCGAAAGCCGGGATTCAGCCTTTTTTATCACTGCACTGTTGAAACTACCACAAAGACCCCTATCACCAGTTATAACAACTAGAGCTACTTTCTTAACAGGCCTAATAACAGTTAAAGGACAATCAACATCGTCACATTGTAAACTTTCATTAATAGTGTAAAGTAACTCAACTAAAGCCTCAGTAAAAGGCCTACCATTGATGACAGCTTCTTGAGCTCTCCTAACCTTTGCAGCAGCCACCAGCTTCATTGCTTCAGTGATTTTCTGAGTGTTTTTTACTGTTTCAATTCGTTTTCGGAGCTCACGAAGGCGGCAATGAATCCGAGTAAAGGGTGAAGGAGATTGAGAGAGGCTATTTGGTGGTAATCTTTTAGAAAATTGGAGAAATGGGTTTTGGTTAAATTGATAAAAGAGTATATTTTTATTGGAATTTGTAAGTTTTGATGAGACCCAAATCGGTAGATTTGATGAATACATCATTGAGAAAGGGGTTTTTGCAGGGTTTTGGATTTAAGCTTAGAATCCGATCAAAGTGACAAACGTTCGTAGTTGGGACTTTTTTCAATTGTTGTAAGACGCTGTTTGGGCCACTTTTATTAATAGACGAACCGAATTTAGATTAAAAGAGAATTATTTTTGTAGTAACAAACAGAGCCTAAAAAACAACCCACGGGTCACTTTCACGTGAATTAGAACTTTAAGACTCAAAAGGCATGTCGTTTTGAGCTATTGTCTGTGACCTTAGCTTCTCCCTCCATGCCGCAAAGTCCTTGATCGAAGTTACCAAAAAGCCGAAAGACCGCAGCTTTAGAAGCAGAGATGTCAAAGCTGTTGTCTAGAATTGCTGGGTTTTTCAGGAACAGAACATTCATAGGTGTAGATAAAGCTGGGAACCGTTACTTCACTAGAAAAGAAGAGATTGATGGTATTTGTAAGTGGGTCTCATTCCCTTTTCTTTTTTTAATTTCAAAATTTCCACTCTTATGGATATGGCTATTTGTTGTTGACCCTGTTTGTTCCTTTTCTGTATGGGTTTTTTTACTTGTGATTCTTGTTTGTGTTTTTAAACTTTTTATTTGAATTATTGGATTTTTTGTCTGGGATTTTGAAGAATTGTATGAACATGTGTATTTTGTATTGCATTTCGTGTTTATAATTGTAAATAGCTAGCAATTTGACATCTGGATTCCCCTTTGCTTTACTTTTCTTTTAGCTATTGCTTGTTTGGAGATTAGTTCTTTGTTTATGAAATCATGTAGGGTAAGACTTGAAGCCTTCAAGGTCTAGCTAGATATGCTTATTTGATGTCTTTGAGCTGGATTTTCATTCTTGTTTTTATGGATTTTTCGAACTATGATGCTATTTTGCTGGAAGGTCCTCGTCTGAATCTGAGGTTTAATCGTAAGGAGGTTTCAAATAAGGAAAATAGCAGGCCTGAACACTGTATTTGGAATTAATGCAGATTTTTGTTGCCATTACCATTAAGTTTCTTTGACATTTTAGTTTCTGTCTATGTATTAGTAAAGGAGAAAAGATGGGTCGAATTCAAAGGAGAGCAAGATCCAACATCCGTCCCAGGTAAGCTTTTTAATGAATGTTGCTCGCTCTTTACCCATGTTCATTAATCATAGCATAGAATAGAATAGACAATGATACTCTCAAAGTAACTAACAGGTATGTTTGTTAAAAGCTACCTTAACATGCGCTGCACTTTTTTTTTCCTTATGGTTCTTGTCGTTCAATTGCTGTAGTTGAATGGATATGTTGGTTGAACGGGCAGCGAAAAGTAGCTCCGACTCCAGAGGTACTTACAAATGCATTATCAAAATTTTTCTCGAAGCGCCAAAACTTTCCCTAATCAAAAGATGAAGTGAACCATGATTATGCATTTAAATGCATAAATATCTCTTAAACAGATGGCAGATTTGATGAAAACATTTTGATATCAAATCTTTTACTTTGGTTGCAAGTTTTCCAGGTAAGGATCCTGGTGGAATGATTTCAACTCCAATTTGACAATTTATTGTTTCTATCTTCAGGAAATGATGGAACTTGAAGCAAGGCGTGAACGTGTTAGGCTTAATGTTGCCCGTATGTATTACTAGTACCAGTAGTATCAATTTACACGTCTCAATACTACGTTCTCTGATAAAGATTTGTCTTGCCTTTTTCTTTTTTTGGGGGGGAAAAAAGTTCTGAAGAAGGAAGAAGAAGAAAGGAAAGCCAGAGAAGGCAGTAGGAAGGCTGTGAGCTCGGGTTAGTGTTTAGCTGCTGCTTTTGTGTCTCCTCGTCCCCTGTTGCTATATTTTGTTGTCTAGTTGTTGATAACTATACTGTAACTTAAAGGTAAAGTTGGAGGTCCAGACTTAAAAAGCTTCATTCAGCAATTTCCATCTGCTTCGAAAGGTATTATATTCTTTTACCGAGCTGTGCATCTGTTCTAAAACTTAATCAATATAATTTATCAAAGCTTTGCTGCCAATGTTTTCATTCCGATGTTTTTACTCAGGTGACAAAGTTGAACAAGCATCAGATGGAAGGTAAGAGACAACAAACTGTTTTGCTTCTTGAACTAAACATTGCTGAGAATTGAAGCAATTATAATACAACTTGTTGAATTCTTTATCACTGTGGTTTTATCTTTTTCCTAATCCGATTCCTATGCTGGATTCCCCTTTCTTTGTAACTCTCACTACATTGCACCGGTGACTTTTTTTTTTTTTTTTTTCCCTTATATATCTCGTCTTATATTTACAGGATCAAAGAAACTCAAGAAGAAAAAGAAGAGCCAATTCCAGAGTAAGTTTCGGTCCCTTTTCGAAAATATAGCTTTATACATGGATACTCTCAGCTCACTATTCTTGCTGATACGAATTACGTGTTCTTTTATCCTCCTATCTATTTTTTTCAGGTCTTCAGAACCAACAGGATCTGGTGCAGCCTATAAGCCAGGAACATGGCAACCACCAATATGACGGTAATCAATGCATGTTGAGAGCTATTGACGGCACCATAGTGCCTACATTTCTGCCCTTCAATCCATACCACAGAATCTACACTGAGATAAACCACCATTGTTGTCTGGTGAAGCCTCGATTTTGGCACTCTAAACGAACACATTCTTTAGCGGATCACATTAAAAATTGATTTTTGTTTTGGGGTTTTGATAGATGATGGTTGATATTCAGATTTTAACCATGAAAGCATTATTTCAGGGCTAATCCCAAACATTTTCTTCATGTTGTAGAGGTGATAAAATATTGCTAGTATTCTTTTGGCTCACTTCTCTTGAACAATTGAACATAGACAATACTATTCATTAATCTTAGTTTTGGTTCAAAAAGAACTGTCTGAAAGAGCTTAAGAACATAAATAGCTCCGTTTAGTAATGCTTTAGATCTTCCTTTAACTGGATTATGTGTAAACCTGCTCATGGGTCGGGTCACTCGTTCAAGCTCGAAAGCTCGCCTGAAAAATGAGAGGATTTGAACAAAATACGATGTTAAAAAATGAGTTGGGGTAAAATTTAAGGTTTATTTTTTATATGGATTGAGATTTGGCCAAGATATTTTTTAGCTCGAGTTTGGCTTAGTCCGGCTCGAATATTATGTTATAAATCAATATTATATTAATTATATATGTTAAATAATATATATAAAATCATTAATTCAATAATAATTAAATCCATTGCTGAAGACTTAAAATAAACTTACCTAACTAAATAACTTAATCCAAAATATAAAATTTTAAAATTTATATTTAATACAATAAAATATTTATTATATTTATAATATAGTTATATATTTATATTTATATTACATCGTTAAACCAATAACAATTAAACTCATTCCTCAAGACTCAAAAAACTTACCCAACTAATAACCCAACCCAAAATATAAAATTTTAAAATTTATATTTAATACAATAAAATATTTATTATATTTATTTGTATTTTTAATATAATAAAACATTTATTATTTTTATGTTAGTGTTTTTAAATATAGATGCTTTTTAATGTATTTTTTATGTGTTAATAAACTTTCATTTTAGCCTCTCTTTTTTTAGTGCATTTATTATATTTTTAAAAATTAATTTTAATAAAAATTAATCTAAAAATATCAAATATGGGCAGACCATATCGGGTCCAAATTTGCTTTTCTTAAATTAAATTGGATTTAGACAAAAAAGTAAGTCCATTTTTTGAGCCAAACCCGAGCTTAAAAAAGTGATCTAAATTTCTTGTACTGATCCTCGACCCATGAGCACGTCTAATTATATGCACGGTTAGTGCTCTTCATCCGCTTCGACTTTCCACCACCAGTCGCGTGGTGGTTTTGGCAGCATTCGCCTTCTCTTCACTTTCTCTTTTGAGGGTGGCAATTGAGCTCTTTTGTTGAGTCAGTGGTGAACAGGAATAAAGTTAGAAAAAGTTTTTTTTTGATGTGAAATTAAATTGTATATTTTTTTGGGAGTAAAAATGTAGTTTTATAATTTTAATAACTTATATATTTATCATTTTTAAATAATTAAATTAAAATTTTATCATTTTTAAACTAAAGTACAATTTTATCATTATTAATTTAAAATTTTATAAACTATAAAACTTTTAAATAAAAATATTTTCATTTTAGTGGAAACCTACCCGGCCCACTGAATTCGTCACTCGTAGTGACCCATTCCCTCAATTTTGAGATGATTCAATTTTTATTGATCTATTTTTAGGTTTGTTTTCACAATTTTTTTATTCATTTTTTAATCGCCATAGGAGTGAGGACTTGGAAATGGTCGCTCTCGCATCAAGGTGACAATGCTGGCTTCGATGGTCTGTCCAATGTTATCGACATGAAGCTTCCTTTTCCTTCCTCAGTTATCAGCAATGAAAGCCTAATTTAAATGAAAAAATGACCTTATTCACCCAATTTCGAATTTTTAAATTTATGATTATGACTCGATTTGTAAACCACTAAAAATTTTGAGGGAATAATTTGAAAAAGTTAGGTTATTAAATGTTGAAAAAGATGTGGGTATTTATGAAAGTTTCAAACAAATACTAATACAAGCTTTGCGTTTGGTATTGAACTTTCTGAGATTGACACTCTCTTAGAAGAGCAGGATTATGATATAATTTTCTTATAACCATTAAAAAGAAAAAGTTCCAGAAAGTTGTCACTGTCGTGCCAGTACATGCAGGCTCCATTTCAAGTCCACTACTTTTTTACCCTTCTACACCAAAAACAAAAATGAATTCTAATAATTATTTTATAATTAAATTAGTTAAACAATTTTCATTATTTAATCATAATTTTTTAAACCCAATCCATTCAAATTAAAATATGGGCTGTATTTGGTAAACTGGGTTTTGCGTATTTTTTTAGTTGATTTGGGCACAAATGAAATATTAGACAATCAAATCATTTAATTATAGTGTTTAGTGATTGGAGATTTGTAAGAGCTTATTAAGCTGAAACCTTTAAAATAAAAAATTGAGATAGGCAATTTTTTCAATAGCTGATTAGGAATGAGATATATGAAATGATATATCTGATCATGCTTGTTCAAAAATTACTTCATTTGTCACATGCTCTCAAACCTATTAGAGGTGTCAAGATATCAATAACCTCTATTTTTCCATTTTCACTTTTACTTTCAAAGTTCAAAATAAATCTTTAAAAAAAAAACTCCACCGTGAATGTTGAATGCATTTCCACTCAAGAAACGTGAACAACAAACGTTACTAACACGACTCAAACACAGATTACAATTAAGGTGGTGAACACCCTTGACAATCAGACCATCACATGAGATTCTCTTAATTATCCCTAATTTACGTACTAAAAACATGGCATAATTATCATTAAGAATATATTTTACACTTATATTGATAAGCTATTAATATCTATCCATTTCCACAATTAATATATTTACTAATTAATTTTTATAATGGATGTTTTAATTTTTGATAATAACATTTTATTTTAATAATTTTAACCAATAAATATTAATATATTATTAACAAATAAATACTTAACAATAAAATATTTTATTTTTTTAATTTTACCAAACAAGAGAGATTGCTTCAATACCAAACATTTTTCTTTTGTTCGTCAAAGGGAGCCTTTAAATTTAATATAAGAAACATGTGCCATGAGATGAATCTGACTACTTGCTCTACATTTTTTATTATTTTCCTATTACTTTTGCTTATTTCTCACTCCTATTTCTCATTTCACTTTGACATTATTTAAATATGTTTTAAAAATTAAGGATTTCTTTGAATGTAATTTTAAATATTAAAATTTTATTTAAATACAATAGGAAAAAAGTTCTCTGAATAGTGAAAAAAATAAAAGCGAAACAAAAGGGGAGACTTGGACAAAAGGGAACTGGAACTTTTTTCCTCCATTTATGGTTAATGAATAATGTAAAGAAAGTAGAGAATTAAGATATAAAAAAGATGATTTTGTATGAACAGCTGGCTCTTGTTCATGGTTTCCCATTACAGATTTATAATTCATATGGCAGACACGACGTGTAATGTAATTAAGGATGCTGTCAAAACAAACCCAAAATAAAATTTTAGGGAAAACAGCGTTGAAAGATGTAACATCTTTTGGTTTTTTGTCTAAGCTACGCCATCGTGTTTCAAATCATCATTTAATGTTCATTAAATATCACATCTAAGATCAATTTAGCACTACTTTTAAGAAATATTTTTTAAAAATATTATTGTTAAATAAAATATTTCTTAACGTCAATTTAACATTGTTTCTAAGTAGTATGTTTTGGTCAAAAAAAAAAACACTTTTAACCAAAAATTAAAATATTTTACTTTCACTTTTGAATCAAAATTTTTTCTTAAAAACAATACTGAATTGACCTTAAGAATTAATTTGATTTGCATCGACATAATTAATTTATAAAAATCATGAATTCGAACTTATTGAAATGCATTTATTTTTTTATTTAAAAAGTATTATATATAAAAAATTAAAATTATCGATATTTTGTATCTTCTAGATAATCCCACAAAAGATCATATATTTAAAATAATTATATACTCACGAGGGACACTTTGAATAAGATTTTTTTTTTATTAGGTAGACTATATAGTATTTTTTAGAAAAATGACAATAATCTTATTGGTTAAGGAATAAGTAAACAAAAGTGGGATAGTGACCCAATGTTAATCCATTGAAATCATATGGCACGAGAGAATATATAATCTTCCAATTGGAATCATACGAATGTCCTAATCCAGTACTATTTAGAGCGTTGAGGGCACAGGCATGCCCTATTCTTTTGGTCCATTTTGATCATCACGCAGATTTATAGATAAGCCTCCACACTTGGTCAAATTTTGTGGTACATCTTTACATCATGCATTTTTTTAATGTACTTAGTTTTTAGTTTTTATTTAATTACTTAGATAAATATTATTAAAATAGTAAAATAATATATGATATAAAATTTATAAATTATAAATCAAGATTTGTCGTATTAAATCATTAAGAACAAAATTAGATGCAGAAGCGTACTTGTAATTGATTTATTGAAATCTTCGGATATTATAATTTTGATCTTTCAAATTAACACACAAGTAATTCAGAGAATATAACTCTTTTTTTCTAAAGATGATATATTAAAACAAGTTATGAGTATGTGATTTAAAGACCATAACCCTAATATATAACTTTTGCACAATAAACCTAATTTCTAATCAACCTATCATCAATTAAAAATTAGTGACTACAACATTTGCATATATTGGTCAGTACTTTATTTAATAACTAAAGCCTAATAAATCTTAATCAAATTAGATCATTTTTAATTTGAGTTAATTTTTTTTTAAATATAGTAAATAATAACATGTAATTACTATTATTATACATGTGATGTCTATATTTTTCAACAAATATGTTTATATGTTGAACTAAAGTCAATAATGGAAATATAGAACGATCAGAAAAAGAAAAATAAAACACACAGATTTTACGTGAAAAACCTTTTTGGGAAAAATCACGAGCAGGTAAAAAGAAAATTCACTAATATTGAATTCGAATGATACAAGAGAAGTTTCAACTAAATTTATTTAAAGGTTGAAAAAAACTTATTCTAATTACTGTCAAATAGACCTTTAATTTTACCGCTATTTTTCTTTAACAAGAATTCAGATCGAAGTCTTTATCTTTGCTTTGTATCAAATTAATTTCTACTATTTAATTTATATCTAATATTTTTTTAATATAAAATGAGGTATAATTAGATACAAATCTAAAGATAATGATTTTCTTAAATACTATATTATACAAGGACATAAGAAAAAACAAAATAAAAACCCAGGTTCTCTGCAATAACTACTAAGGAAAATAAATACCCCTAACTTGTTGTAATTATTTTATTTTATTTATTGAATGTTGTTTAGTCAAGTTGTGCAGTAGAGCATGCCAAATTACATTTTTTTTATTTTAAAAAATTGATTTTACTTTGACCTCAGCTGTAATTAGTTATGAACTCAATAACAAAATTTAAGTAAAAAAAAAATAATACTATGAAGAAAAGGACAATAAAATGTACAGAAGAACGACCTTTCAATTGTCCTATGGCTGCTGCCGACAAGCCAAGGAATTAAAAACAAAATAATATAATAAAGAATAAACTAATTTCTCAATTTCACATTTCACATTTCATTTTTTATTTTTATATTTATTTTAAGGTATTATTAATAGATTAATGTTTGATAAATTGATCATATATTATTTTATAGCACAACTAATTTAAAAAATTTGGATTTGATTTTTAAAATATTTTATTATATTTCTATAAGACATCTGTTAATACATATTATTGATCTAGATCTAACTTTGATCTTATAATATCTCAAATGTTAAAATATATGACAATTTTATGCATTTTTTTATACATTTTGAATTTATTTTTTTATATTTTTATCTTAAGAAATTTATTATTACTTTTTCGGATTCAAAATACAAATTCAATTGTTAATAATATTAAAAATTATTTTTATCAAATTCATATTCATTATAATGTCATTTTTAATTATATGGTTATCAAATAAATTTTTTTATTTTAAAATATTTCATTAGCGAACTTATTGGAATAATTTTAACTACTTTAATAATTAGAATTAGATTTTAAAATATGAAAATTATGAAATTTAAATGTTTGAAAATAAAAATAAAAATACTAAATTTCAAATATTTGAAAAATCAATTATTTTTAACTTTAGATCTTTCACAAAAAAATAGGGTTTAAGTTTAGATCTAAACACTAAAATTAGGGAACTTTGCATTTATTTTAGTGATAACAAAACTTGAATTTTCTAATGGATTTTAAATTGAATTCGTTTATAATAAAGAGTTCTTTTTATTATTATATAAGAGTGAGACGGGAAAAGGCAAATTTTTTTTTTGCTTGAAAGGCTGGCATGAAATAATTGACATTTTCTTGCTTCGCTCCGCCTAGTGTCTATAATTTGAAATTACTATTTTAACCATACACGTTTAAATTTTAAAATGGTAAACGTTACTTGTACACATTATACAACAAACATTAAATATTTAGATGAGATATTCATAGATTATGCTTCCATTTGGCTAAATTAATTATGTCAAAAAATTGTTATTTACTTAAATAGATTATTTTTTTAAATTTAAAGAAATAAACTGTTTTTAAAAAGAATGTGACGAGTTTTTTTGTTAACTGTGCAGAAAATGCGTTTAACTCTCCCAAAAAATGATTTATTTTTTTAAATTTTAAAAAAATCGATTTATTTAACCAATTAAAAAATTATTTCGATGTATACGAGGAATTTAACCATTCCATTTTTATATATGTCAAATACGTTAAAATTATTAAAATAAGTAATAAATTTTAAATGGATCCAATATTAATATTCAAAATTTAACATTTATGAACAAATAAAACGAGATGAAAGCAAAACATGCAACCAATGGAACAATGACAGCTAAAAATAGGTAAATTAAACTATGTGATTGATCTTAGATCTACCTTCAAATTTTATAATATCTCAATTCATATTTTTGGACTTAGTGATACATATTCAAATTGATAAAAGAAAAAAAAATTGAAATTCGAGTTGGATAATTGATGTATGATTATTAATTTTCCTGGAAAAACAAAACTGAAAAATCAATGAAAACAAAAATCAAAATCATGGGGAAACTTAGGATACCTTTTGAATAAAAAAAAAAAAAAGAGAGAGAGAATGAGAGATCCTTGAAATGTTGCAATGAAAGTGGGGAGGGAATCATAAATATAGATGGATCCATTTTTAAAACAGAGCAACACTTTTCGCACTCACGAGCTTTCTCATCTCCTCGCACCTGCACCATCACTACGCACAAAAAGCTCCCTTATCTCTTCTCTCGCCTTTCTGTCCCCCACTTTTTTCTTTTTATTTCTTTCCAAAAATTAAATGTAAGAATATATTTCAACTCAAAACAGAATACGTTTAGAAATATCATGAAATTAAAAACCCATAATTGATAAGTTTTCAAAAACCTTAACAGGGGTAGAGGCATGGATAAGTAGTACAGGTGTCTATGTATCGAGTCAGTCACGGTCTGGTTCTAATTTCTTAAACATGGGCTCGTTATTGATTCGGTTCGGTCCGTTCGAAAAGCTTATTTTACTATTAAAAAGTGAATAAAATGTTTTATAAATTAAATTTAAAAAATATTTTTTTATTATTTAAATTGAATTCAAGTAAAAATCAAGTTGACTTGAGGTACAAAAATATTTGTTTAAGCTCGATTTAAGTCAGGTCAAGTGAGCTACTTAATTCGTAGATAGATCTAGTAAATAGAATCTTTGATCTCTCAATATGGTAAATTTATCTCTTTAAATATTTAAAAATTTATGAAATTATTATTCAATTTTGATCTCTTAAATAATATTCTAATTTCGTCCCTCAACCTTAATCATAAAAATTGGATTTCTTTGAAGAAGTCGAAGATTTTTTTTCTTTTTCAAGAGAAATTCATTAATTCATTCAATGATTGAGATCATTCAATTCGGAGAGAAAAAAATCACAAACACTCGTTATAAATGATAAAATACAAGCTTTATCAACACAACAAAAGCTTCAACCTTAACATTAATAAAACATTATGACACGTTAATAATTGATTCTGTTATAAATCAAGCAATAACATATTTAAAAGAATTGTAAGCATTTAATACAATAAACAAAAACAAATCAACAAGTTAGAAGATTTTTTTATGTATAAAATAAAACTCATAACTTAAAGTAGATCGGACATAGGAAAAGAAAAGAAAAGAAAAGAACAGTTTTTTTCTTTAAATATTAATTCTTATCCACTATCATCTTTGCATATAAAAAGTATTTGTTTAATGATTATAAAAAAGAAAATTGTTTATGGGTAAGTTTGAGGCGCTGAAATTAAGGTTTTAAAATTAATTAAATAATTTATTAAAATATTATAAAACAAAAAATAAAAAATTCTGTTTAACAAAATCTTTTAATTTGATTTAATTGATTCTAAATGATTCACTCAAAATTTAATTCAAAATCGATATAACCTTTTGTTATTTATATATCAATTGATTTACTCTGGTTTTAATAATTATAATTGAATTAGGTTTGAGTTTTATTTTATATAAAATATATACGGATTTAAATTAAACTTTATTCTTAATTTAAATTTGATTATATGTGAATTGTATTTAAAGTTATTTTAATATTTAATTTTATCCTATTTTATAATGGATAGTTGTAATGCTAATTATTTAGATGTGTATTATTTATATTTTTTAAAAAGAAATTATTAGGTTAAAAAAACAATTATTACTTTTCAAATGTAAAATAAAATTTGGAGATTAAAAATATTAATTGCAGAATAAATTTCCAAGTAGAATAGTATTATTTTTGTAATTTTCCCAATTAAAGAAATTGATGTGTAAATAAAATTTCCAAAAATGAAAAAAAAGGAATTCTACTGAGAGCAGAGTTTCATACACTGACAGAAGACTCCTTCCTCTCTTTCTTCTCTCTCATTTGTCTTATATAATATATATAAAGGGGGAGAGTATATGTATATTTTCGTATTCTTCGTAACTTTTCGCAGCTTATTTTTCATTTAATTTGCTCTCTCTTCTGTGGATTCATCGATCACTGCATTTTCCGGCATTGGCGCCGCCGACCTCACTCCGGCTACTGCTTTTTTGGCCATTCCATTCGGATTCGTTTTCGAGTAAGTTTTGAATTTTTGTTCCTTAAGATCTATATATATTGAAAGAAAGAACATATTTTTCTATAATTTTTAAAGTGTAATTTAGATCTAAATTTTTTTATTTTTTAGTTAATTGGGAGCGAATATGACTGTGGATGAAGTGATGGCCGTACATGCGGTGCAGGAGGAGATGGCGGCATCGTCTTCGTCCAAGGTTGAGACTGTGGTGAAGGAAGATCAAGGGAAAGAGAATGAAAAGGAAGATCTTTCCAATGGCACCAATGGGAAGACTATCAGAGAAGACACCGACGGTGACGGTGATTACGTTTTCGTTAACGGAAACGAAGCCGAAAATGGAGATCTAGTGGAGTCGGATCTTCACAAAAATGGCAATGGCATTGGTGTGGAAGATCAGGGGTTTGAGAGTTTGGAGACTAAAGGAGAAGTCAAATCTAAATCTGATTTGGTTGAGGATTTGGTAGAAAAGGATGAATCTTGTATTGGAATTGTGGATCAGGACAAAGAATCAGTGGAACTGTGCCACGTGGAGGCTCCCGTTGATGAACAAAAATCGGGGGATCTTGTCGAGGGCGGTCCTGTTTCTGCTACTAATGCTGGAATGGCTGATCAGAATGGAGTCTCTGAATTGCCTGAAGATGTATTTGTTGATAAGAATATAGTTAAACACACTGTTTCAGAAGCTGCCGTTGTTGATTCCAGTGCTAGACAGAATGATGAGATTTCTCCCGTCTCTGGCCCTGGTGGTAATGGCTCGGCTAATGATAGTGCTCTTGATTTTAGGTCAGAAGAGAATGAGGGCTCTGAAATAGCTGTAGCTGATGATGGTGATTGCAGTGGAGATGGTTTAGTTAATGATAGTGTTGAAGCCCCTGTTTCTGAAGCTGATGTTCTTGATTTCAGGTCAAAAGAGAGTGAGGGCTCCGAAATAACAGTAGCTGATGATGGTGATTGCAGTGGAGATGGTTTAGTTAATGATAGTGTTGAGGCCCCTGTTTCTGAAGCTAATGAACTCGATTTCAGGTCAAAAGAGAATCGGGGCTCTGAAATGGCTGTAGCTGGTGATGGAGATTTCAATGGAGATGGTTTTGTCAATGACAGTGTTGAGGCTACTGTTTCTGAAGCTAATGTTCTTGATTTTAAGTCAAAAGATAATGAGGGCTCTGAAATGGCTGTAACCGATGATGGTGATTGCAATGGAGATGGTTTAGCTAATGATAATAATGAGGCCACTGTCTCTGAAGCCAGCATTATCAATTCCAGGTCAAAAGAGAATGAGCGCTCTGAATTAGTTGTAGCTGATGATGGTGATTGCAATGGAGACAGTTTAGCTAATGATAGTGCTAAGGCCACAGTCTCTGAAGCCAGCGTTATTGGTTCCAGGTCAAAAGAGAATGCGGGCTCTGAAATGGCTGTAGCTGATGATGGCGATTGCAATGCAAATGGTTTATCTAATGATAGTGCTGTGGCCACTGTCTCTGAAGCCAATGTTATTGATTCCAGTTCAGAAGAGAAAGAGGGCTCTGGAGTTTCTGTAGCTGCTGATGGTGATTGCAATGGAGATGGTTTAGCTAATGATAGTGCAAACGCCACTGTCTCTGAAACTAATTTTATTGACTCCAGGTCAGAAGAGAAAGAGGGCTCTGAAATGACTGTAGCTGCTGATGGTGATTTCAACGGAGATGGTTTACCTAATGATAGTGCTAAGGCCACTGTCTCTGAAGCCAATGTTGAGGAATCTGAAGTGGCTGTAGTTGTTAATGGTGATTGCAGTGGAGATGGTTTAGCTAATGATTCTGCTGAGGCTGCTGTCTCTGAAGCTGAAGTTGTTACCAAGAATGAACACAATGGGGTCTGTGATAATGGGGTTCCTATTGTCTCTGTCCCTGACAGTAATTGGGATTGTTTCCCTGATGTTAGTGAAAATGACACTGTTTCAGAAGCTGTTCTTGTTGATTCAAGGATTGAACAGGATGACGGTGTTGCAGTCTGTGTCTCTGGTTCTGATACTGTGGAAGATACTTCAGAAGTTTTCAAGCCTGAACAGAATGAGTCTGAAGCTGATTCTCCTGGTCCTGTATCTGATGGTGATGGTAATGGATACAGGGCAGAGCAAAATGGGTTCTCTGAAATTGCTGAGACTGTGCTCCCAGATGTTGTATCTGGAAATGAATTGGTTAAAGGTGGGGAAAGTTTAACAGCTGTGGATGATTTTCCTGTGGAAAGTGGTTCAGATTTGGAACCTAATACTGAACGAGATTTGCACTTGGAGGCAGATATTCATTTAGAAAAAGAATTCGGTAATGGTTCTTTATCTGATGAATGTGGAGAGGCCTTGCAGGATGTTCACACTCAGGATGGTATCTCAGAGACAGTTCAGATTGACGAGTCCACTGATTCAGGTTTAAACTCAGAACAAGGTCAGTCTTCTGAATTTGTGGAAAGTATAAATGAGAATGTGCATATTGTAAGGGTTACTACTAATGATATGGTAACTGACTCAGCTGATGTTGCGGAAGGCTCATCCTCTAAAGTTATGCTCAGTAATAATTTACGTATTGAAAATGGTGTTAGTGATACTACAAATAAGACTTTTCCACCTTCTGTTGATGATGAGAAACTGGAAACTGAAGGTGAGAATAGCAGAGTGGGTTTAGATCCCTGTCATGTTGAGAACTTGGAGATAGTAAAGGCTGAGAGTGATTCTATTGATGATAAATTTAAGTCAAGATGTGTGGCAAATGATGATGATTCTATCATATCCAAAGAGGCTGAGGTTTCTAAAGTGCTTCTTGAATGTCATAGCACTGAAACTGATGAGAAATTGGTAGCTGTGGTTGATGTTCAAGATGATAGTAACTCGGTTGCTGCTGTAAGTAATGATGAGAAAGCATCCTCCCCAGTTGAACAATTGTCTGCAGATATTTCTGACAATGATGAGCTTGTAAATGAATCTAGAGAATCAGATTGTGATACTAACAACAATGAGCAAACTTGTGCTATCATAAAGGGTGGAATTCAGTTTGGTAGTCTTGTTACAGGTCAAGAACCAGAAAGCGTTGATGAGGTTGAAAGGAAAAGTCCATTTTACTTCTTGATCAGGGTCCCAAGATATGATGATGAAAATTTAAAAGAAAAAATCAGGCTTGCTCAAATTAGAGTTGATGAAAAAACTCAAAGTCGGGATGCCATTCGAAATGAAATACAAAAGATGAGGGTAAGAATGTTTATTATATCCTTTCTGAAAAAGAATTCATATATTTGTTTGTTTCTTTTCTAATGGTTGATAAAATGCTTAAATAATAGGCTGTTTGCAAGAAATATGGCGATAACATTGATGCTGCCATATCCCAAGAAAGAGCTATACGAGATTTGCATAGGTCCAAACGTCAAGAAATAGACTCTATTCATTCTATGATGAACATTGAGGATATTGATGCTCAGGTAAGTTCCTGTTTTATTCCATTTTGGATATTTTTGTCTAAATTTGCTTTTTGAATATATGATTGATTGTTCTCACTATATCACCTGCAATCAGATACGAAACATGGAGCACATGTTAGTACATGAAACCATGCCTCTTAAGGATGAAAAACAGTTTATTCATCAAATCAAGCAATTTAAGCAAACTCGTGAACGGATCTATTCTAGTATGAGTAAGCAGGATGAAGTTCTGCAGGGTTTGGACCAAAAAGACCAAATTGAGGAGCGCGTGAAGGTAGTGATTTCAGTTTACTCTTCTTATACCTGCCTTTATGTTTTTCCTTTTCCTA
This sequence comes from Kokia cookei, assembly GCA_039519145.1. NCBI lineage: Eukaryota > Viridiplantae > Streptophyta > Magnoliopsida > Malvales > Malvaceae > Kokia > Kokia cookei. The sequence continues at coordinate 6,247,349 of CM076899.1, read as the reverse complement.
TTTTGTTTAATGATTATAGATTCCCTTAGCATTGTCCTCTAAAATTGTGAAGAATTGAAGGGAGTCATTCCTTAGTTTTATTTCTTTGATAAGAATTAATGTAGGATGATATCACGATGTTAGTTGTTAGACCGTTCATCTTTGTTCTGTACTGTTAATACTTTTTTTGATTGCTTATTTAAATTCATTCTTCTCCATGTACAGTCTTTAAAGAAAGAAGCAGACCAATTGAAAGTCAATCTCCTGAAGGCTGAGGCAGTAACTAAGGCTGCTAAGAAGGAGTATCATGATGAAACTGAAAAGTTAAACAAATTGCAGTCCCAGTTCAAAGCTGCTGATGACATTCGCCAAGAAGCTTACGCACTGCTGCAGAGTTTGAAGAAACAATCATATGAAAAGGTACTTCTAATACCTGGGAGCCTTTCATATTATGTATAGTGAGATGGTCATCATTATATCTCTATTACATCATGCTAACATCTGGTCACTCTAAGATCGAAAAAAAAAGTGAAAGTGCATTTTATGGGAATGAGATGTGGAAGTTATTGTACAGTTGTTTTTATGATGTATCATGCATTGTTAGTGTTTCATCCATTGAATTGTATGTTGCTTACCAGGGTTGCTTTAAGGATGTTTTCCCATTATTTTCTTGCTGTATTTGTTGATTCGGCAAGTGTTCCTGCTGGAACTAATTTAGTGGTTTTTATTTTCTATTGTGAAATATGTTTAAGGTCAATTGAGATACTGCTTCTTATCTTCTAGGCTTCTTGCTGAAAATTGATCACCATTCCTCTAGTTTTTTACTTTGTATCTCTTCAATAAGGTCTGGTGTTGTAGTGTAATAAAATTGCATTTTATTTTCCTGTTTAGGTTGAATATTTGTTTATTAAAGTAAAATATTGATAAAAGATGATATCCAACTCTTGAATTTTGCAGAACAAACACTTCTATCAGTACAGGGATGATGCAAAGGCAGCAAATGATTTGGCTTTGAAAGGGCACAAAGAGGCACTCCAAAATCTGTGTGTTAACCAGGTGAGCCTATGCTTTGATTTTATTTCTTTGATGTTAAAATCGCATGTATATTTGTCTAAAACAGTAGATGGTTCAGGTGGAGAATTTTATGGAATTGTGGAACAACAATGATGAATTCCGTAAAGAGTACATCCGATGCAATACCAGAAGCACAATAAGGAGGCTGAGGACATTAGATGGCCGTGCACTTGGTCCTGATGAGGAGCCACCTGTAATTCCTAAAGTTGTAAATGCACGAGTGGCCAAGGATCAAACAGTTTCCACTTCAACTTTGGAAGAGCGAACTCAAGAGAAGACTGCACCTGCAAACGCTGAAATAGCTAAGGCTAAACCTGCGGCAAAGTCAATGGAACAAAAGAACCTGACGGGTAAATCAGAAAAGCCTGTGAAATCTGTCCCTCCTGCTAGTGGTTCAACCACTGCTTCTAGCAGGGATAAAATTGAAGTAGCAGAAGAAAAACCGAAGATAACAAAGGAGGAAGAGGAAATGGCTAGGAAGGCAGAGGAATCGAGAGAGGAAGAGGAAGCAGCTAAATTAAGGGAGCAACGTCGGTTGGAGGAGATAGCTAAAGCTAAGGAGGCACTAGAGAGGAAGAGGCGAAACGCAGAGAAGGCACAAGCCAGGGCTGCACTAAGAGCTCAGAAAGAAGCTGAGCAGAAAGAGAAGGTAAATTCCTCTTGTTCATTCGCACTATAATATTCCATATTGGGTCCTTATAACGTAGCAATACTCGATACATTTTGCTTGTATACGGATTCAGCGGAATAGTCCTTCATGCAGGAAAGAGAAAAGAGGGCAAAGAAGAAGGAAAGAAGAAAGATAACTGCAGCAGCAGTAGGGGACGCCAGTGTTACAGACGAAACCGAATCTGCTCCGACTTTGGAAACTCCAGCTGAAACTCCAAAAGATTCTGAAACTAAAGAGAAACCTGTGACGGTGGCAAAGAGGTCTCAAAAGCCACCACAGTTCACAAAACAAAGCAAGGCAAAATCCATTCCGCCGCCACTTCGTAACCGTGGTAAGAGAAAGATGCAGCAATGGATGTGGACCCTTGTTACATCCTTGATTGTTTTGGCCTTGTTTTTGGCCGGAAACTATAACTTCTCTTTCAACTTTGGGCTGCTGCAGAAGTTTAACTTTTAGACACGTACATATACATACATATATTGGCTCAATTAGTTGGGTCGATATCTCCATTTGATATAGGCAATTCTTTTGTGCTCTTCTCGGGGTGGGTTTTTTTTTTTTGGTCATTATTTATTCCTTTCTTGAATTCTATTACAATAGTGTCATTGGATTAGATTGGTTGGTGGTCAACTGCTAAGTTAATATAAGAGAACTTCCACTGGTATTGTTAAGTTGGTGTGTTAATGGACGATATATTATTATTTTATTATTATTATAATAATGACGAGATACTGTACTGGTTTCTTTATAGACTTCTCCCTCTACTATTTCTTTCTCCCTTCATCAGAATTTTTTTTTTTTAAGGAATCTTACTTTTTTTCCATACTCAGCAATTAAACTCTGCGGTCATAGAAATTATTTTATCATGTTTTTATCATAAAAGAATATCCACAAAAGAAATAGATCATTATTTTCGAGAAAAAAAAAAGTATTGTTTGATACATAAAAAGATGGCTAAACCATCCAAAATAATCGCGAACTATTTCACTTGAAAAATAATATAGGAGAGTATTTGGTACAAATTCAGTGAGGACTTATTCAGAAATGAAATAAATTAAAAGTTATTGTTTATTGAAAAATATGAATTAGAAGTTCGGGTTTAATGAAAAAGATGAATAACACAACGGTATGCCAATGAATAAAACAATTTTGGATGTGACTTTGTCGTCAATTTTAAGGTATTAGACTTAGATCCCACATGGAAAAAGTAAGAGGTTTTTTAGTGGAATTTATACTAAATTTAATAGCTAACTTTTAGGGTGTGATTCTCTACAGCACTATCTTTAATCGAATAATTCAAAAATTGTGGAGTTCCAAAACTTGTTTTTCCTGGGTATGGAACCATTCTTGGATTCCTTACGTCTTTTAGTTGTTCAAATATGAAATGACACAAATCTTGGGAGTTTACATTTTCTTTAGTAATTTATGAAAATTAAATAAAATGTATAAAATTATATACAACCATAATTTCGTAAATAATATTGCACATTTATCCCATTCATATATATTTAATTAGTATTGAAACAGATATGACCTTGAAGCCAAGCATGAGAATCACTCATTTTCTTACCAGTAAATGAGCCTAGTCAAATGAGTTCCAATATTCAATCTTGTATCTCGAATGGACTTGATTTTTGAAAGTGGAACTCAATTGAGCTGCAGCCAAACTTTGAGCTTGAGTTTCGATTACACCCCGTAAACATACGTCCATAATAGGCGACATTATAGAACAAAGTACGTATTAACATTTGCATACAAAAATCAACAACTAATACTAATTTAAGCGTGCTCTCCAAAGTTCCATTTGTCTCCGAGAGGATGATGATGGATATAGGCAAAGAATGCAAAATCAAAGTTATTACCAAAGCCCTTGCTTACTCCATCATGTATTTTACAGGTTCTATTCTACACACACCCCTCCCCCCCAAAAAACAAAAACAAAAATAAGGTGAAATGATGAAAGCTTACGGTCTATTAGTGCTGCACATTTAACATCTCTTGATCAGCTTCGACCATGTGGAGATTTGGTTGCTTTTGAGGCCAAAGCTAATGCCTTGGCTTGTGTACTTGACATCATCCACTCCCTCTCTGCACGGCGCTGATGCTGTCTTGCATTTTTTGCACGCTTTGGAGCTAAGCGTGTGTCTCTTTCCACAAAGGCAAGTCTAAACTTTTCCGCTATGGATAACTCATTGGCACTTGAAAGTGTAGGAGACATTGCCTTCGGCATAGATCGACAAATAGACCATGTTTTGGGATCAATGTCCTCAACAATCGGATCATCCAAAGTAACATCTGGAAATGCTTCCCTAGGAACTTCAGTTCCTTTAAAACCAAAGAGCGAGGGCTTCGGATTTACAATTATCCGTGGGCATTCAGCTGACAACATCTCTGATGAGTCTTCATCAATTTTCGGCTGCCAAAGAAAAGCAAGAAGGTTTATTAACAAGCCTTGACCACATAGATTCAACGGGATGAAAATAAGAAAAAGCAAGTCATTACCCACACAAGCCAACGCAAAGACTGTGCACCATGACCAATGTCCATGGTATCAAGCTCCTCCCAAGAATCTCCCTCCACATCATTCAGCCTTGGCTTCAGTATGCCTAAGCATCGCCGGGCTGTAGACTCGCTTGAAGGGCACCCTCTGCAATATTAACTTTGGTTCATAGCCTGTTTATGAGGTTTATACCCCTAGTCAAACCTTAATGTCCTGCTTCAATATCATTGCAAGCGATTGAAACAGGAAAAAAAAAAAGGTTGGAAGTACCAAGTCTAACTAGTTTCATGCACAAAACAGTTCAGTAAGCTACATTTCTCTGTCTTCAGGGTCTGACAAGTTCAGAAAATTTTTGAATCCAAGTGCTTATTCATTAATTGAAAACTAACAAGGTTCAACCAAAATACCGCACATCTATTTATTCTACATAAACCATCTGATATGAGATCATTAACATTTATAATGTTAAAGCATTCAAGATTATCTTGTTAGTGAACCCATAAATTTGAAGAACTTAGAGTGGAACTCAATTATTCATATATATAAAACATGAAATTTGCATGAACCCTAATAAATAACATGCATGGAGATGAGAGTTTACCCGCATCTCAACGTCTCCAATAAATGACAGTGCCGTACAAGTTCAGAAACACCATTGGCAGTAATTCTTTTGCATTGGCTGCATAGAAGTTGTCTCAGCAACTGATTTATCAATTGACTTCAAAAGATAAATTACATATTTTCATACCTTATATCCACAGCCTGAAGAGATTTGCACATTTCAGCTACTTTAGCTAAGCCAAAATCGGAAACATCTGAACCAGAAAGGTCAAGAATTTCCCAAGAACTATCGGCCAAGGAGATGATGACATCATCATTCAGTAATTTTCTTCTCCTTGCTATTGCTGCCAATGGTATCTGTCATCATCCAGTAATGTGACTAAGAATACTAATAAAATACTTCTTAAGCAAAGATTGTAGAAGTAAAATCAGAAAATACAATTAAACAATCCAACAATGCAGTTCCCCTAAGCATAAAAATGAACCCTAGAGAAACATAAGATAATACATTAATCAACTTCATCATTCCTCTAAAGTTAATCCTTACAATTGCTGCCAATTTTATCTGTCATCATCCAACAATGTAGATTAGAAGAATGCTAATACAAAGTTTCTTCAGCAAGGACAGTAGATATAAAATCGGAACATATAATTAAGCAATCAACAATGAATGAAAGCAATTCCCCCAAGCACTAAAATGAACTCTAGGGAAATAAATGACAATACATTAATCATTTACGGGATGGAAATATCAACCTAAGCAAACGAAGTCCTAAAAATACATCATCTCCTCAAAAGCTAGTCTTACAATAGCTACCAATGTGCCCAAGAAGAATGCCAAATACTAATACAAAGTTTCTCTAGCATGGTTCTAGACATAAAATAAACATATCACTAAGCAGTTCAATGAATGAACGAACACAATTCTCCTAAGCATGAAAATGGAACTATAAACCTTGGGGGGAAAATACATTAATTACCTACGAATGAAACTAAAAACCTAAGCAAACAAATTCTTCCAATTTCATCATTTCTTCGAAAACTTTAGGAACCAAACCCTAATACAAGACTATTTACCACACGCAATCAAGGATTAACAGATAAAATTAAATTTCACCTTAATATCAGCGGGAAAATTAACAGCAATTTCACTTAAATCCTCGATAATTTCCTCCAGATGCCGACCAATAACTCCAAGACACAAGCTCACTAAACTAGGAGGTTTCGTCTTCTGAATGCGTATCTCTATCATAAAAAATCGTAGTCTTTTTAATTAATTCAATTACAAAAATTTTCTTGTTCCTTCAATTTCAATTACAAATAACATAAAACTTGCATCAAAATCTAAGGAAAAAAAATGCAGAAGATAAAAAGACAATACTTGATGAGTGAAGAGAAGGTATCAAACGAGAGGATTTAAAATTTCGATCGCCGTTCAGATCGAGCTTCTTCAACGAGATTTCAACGGCTTGTCGAGCAGATTTTCCCTTTTCCATCAAAATTTTATTTTTTTAATTATTCAATTTCGTATAGAAAGAGAGGCGATGCGATGAATTTGGATTTTTGATTAATTTCGCTCCTCTTTTATACGATGAAAGAACCATACCAAAATGATTGCCGACTTCATCAAGAGAGAAAATAATTAAATAAATACACTTCACCAATAGTCCCTATATTTTATTTAAAATTACGTTTTAGTTATCAAAATTTTAAAATTAACAAAATTATCAGTTATTAAATTATTATAAATGATCACTCAACTATAAAGTGTTATTATTGAACAAGTACTTGGAGTCTTCAGTAAGGTTGCCAAAGCTGTTATCTGTGTTTTTTAGCTTATCTTTGTTATTACTTGTATCAGGGCGTTGGTTTTTGCTTGAAATTTATGTAAAGGAGTCGATGGCAAGATTATATAAAATAAAGTACTTTTTAAGGGTGATTGCACAAAATGAGTACAAATTGTGGCCCTCAAGCTGAAGACCATGTAAATCATATCAAGATATATAGGTCTGAATACGATTTAAAAAAGCATACAGAAAGCATGAATGCCATAACAATGATCATGTAGGAAGAGCTAAGCCCAAGGGTGGCCATTCCATTAACATGAAAGAGATGGAAAACCAAATGAGTGGACAACAACTATTAGTATGAAATTTCTTTTCCCTAATGCATATACTTGATGAACAAAACCAAAACCTATGACAAGAGTCAAAAAGGCTATATGATATACAACAAAAGCCAAATGGGGAGTTAGCATCATCCAGCCTCGGTGCACAAACAACAAGCCCTTGTTGAACACCCCACGACTCAACAAAAGCTCAAAATACTAAGAGAAGGAAGGAAGAAATCAAATGGAAAACTAACACTTGATTTATTTCGATGTGAATAATACAAAGAACATAAATCTTTATATGGACCCAAGGTCCTACTATCCTTATTTATCTAAGCAATGTGGGATATGAGATTCATAACCCATTTGTCTTTTGTTCTTAGGCAATGTAAGATTCATTCTTACTAACAAACCACTTACACTTATTTTCCAATAAGTTGGTGTTGATATTTCTACAGTCCCCCTCAACACCAACTTCCTTTTTGTATGTCACATTGAGCTGACGATAGAAGTTTTTGAGCATGTTGCCACTCAAGCCTTTCGTGAATAGGTCCGCCACTTGGTTTTCTTTCTTTATATGTTCAAGCTTAATTTCTTCTTGCAAGACTTTTTCTCTAACAAAGTGGTAGTGCACCTCCACATGTTTAGTTCTTGCATGAAAAACTGGATTCTCCGCTAAGCATATGGCTGACATGTAGTCACAATATATGGTGAATGGAAACTCCACTTGCTGATACAAGTCCTCCAACAGTTGCAAAAAGCCAAGTGCTCTCTTGGGCTACCATTACCGCTGCACGATACTATGCTTCGGTGGTTGACAAAGGCACTGTGGGTTGTCTTTTACTGCACTAGGAAATTGCTCCGGACCCAAGTATAAACACATACCCTGTAGTTGAGCATCGGGTATCATGGTCACCTGCATAGTCAGCATCACAATAGCCAACTAGCTTGCAATCTCCACCTTTTCTGTACAGAATACCACGATCAATCATACTCTTCACGTACCTCAAAATTCGCCGAACTGCTTCCAAGTGAGGTTTCTTTGGATTTTGCATGTAACGACTCATAATGCCAACTGTAAAAGAAATATCTGACCTTGTTAAAGTTAAGTAGATAAGACTACCTACTAACTGTTGATACATCGTTGTATCTTCTAAATCTTTCCCTTCGTTGTTACAGATTTTTGCATTTAGTTCTATCGGCGTAGAAATTGGCTTGCATTTGAGCATTCCAAACTTTTTCAATAGATAATAGGAATACTTTCTCTGATGGAGAAAAATTCCTTCCTCGATGTGATCAATCTCTAAACCAAGAAAGTGTCTAAGTTGCCCAAGTTCTTTCATCCGGAAGTGAACTGATAAATTCTTCCTAGTTCGAAGAATTTCATCTTCATAATCTCCAGTGATGATTAAATCATCCACGTACACTAGCACAATAGCTAGTTTTCCTCCATTTGCTTTCACGAACAGATTGGAATCGGATGAAGCCATAGAATAACCACTGTGGGTTAAAAATTTAGCAATCTTACCATACCAAGCCCTAGGTGCTTGCTTCAATCCATAAAGCGCCTTTCGAAGCTTACAGACATAATCAGGATGATCTCGACTTCGAAAACCCATCAGCTGGTCCATGTAAATCTCTCGATCTAATTCTCCATGCAAGAATGCATTCTTCACATCTATTTGCCATAGATCCCAATCCTTGCTAGCTGCTAGTGCTAGTGCTAGTAAGATTCGGGCAGTTGTAAGCTTTGCCACTGGACTAAATGTTTCGTCGTAGTTTAGTCCATATTATTGCGAGAATCCTCGAGTTACCAATCGAGCTTTGTGTGTGCGACGCTTTATCTTTGTAACATCCGTGTGTTTGAACCGGATTTGGAACGGTGATAAAATAGAATTGAGAATTAGAAATGTTTAGTTCAAGTAAGGAATGTTAGAAAATTTTAAGGATTAAATAGTAAAAGAGAGAAAATATGGGGGACTAAATAGTGAATTATCCAAATTAAATTTTGAGTCATCATGGGAATTAGATTGATTGAGGAGGGCCAAAAGAGTAATTTGGTGGAATATATAAATAATTTAGTGACTGTGACGCAAGTGAACAGCTTTGAAAATATAAATGTGAAGTATTTGATGATGTATTTATGTGAGATATATCATTTATGAGAAATGATGCTAATTTAGATTGTGCCCAAGTAGACAAATTAGAACCATTGTGATCTTAATGGCATGCCATTAAGGAACGCTAGCGCACTTACTGTTTCGCACTTTGTGTGGTTACTGTTTCGCACTTCGCATGCTTACTGTTTCGCACTTCGTGTGCCTACTGACTTGCGCTATGTGCGCCTACTGATTGCAGTGTGTGTGCCTACTAGATTGCACTGTGTGTGCTTACTGTTTCCCTAGCACTTGTGTGCTTACTGTTAAGTACTTCGGCACTTTCTGTTCCGTTTATCCGATGGGTTCTATGGAAGTCTACATTGGGCTAAAATGTGGAAAGAAAAAATGTGGACCAAAGTGAAATGAATGTCAATGTGGTAAGATACAAGCTATATACTGGTAAGGCGAAAGAGTAAATTACATGAGAAAATTTAAAAGTTTATACTTTGCTTTTGTAGTACTTACTAAGCCTTCACCGGTTTAACGCGTTTATTTTAACGAGTAGGTACAAGAAACACAAGAAGCTAAATCGAGACCTCTCATCACATCACATCACTTGGAGCTCAAATTTAGGTATATTACTTTTGATGTAAAATGGCATGTACTATGGAACTTATATGTGTACTTATTAGAAGACAAAATGTTGTTTTGAAATGTTTTGTGTGACAAAATGAAATGAGATATTTTGGATGAGATTGTGTTTTCGAACTAAATTGAATTGTTGGTTAAGTTTTCACATGTTTCAGGGGGTTTTACTAAAATTTCCAACCTTAATGGCTGATTTTGAAGCTAGGGTATTGATATATCATATATTAATGAAATACTTCTATATCAGGTTTATATGTATAAACCGGGTATAGAAATGTTACAATATTATAGGTCCATTTACAAGAAATGGGTTTCACATCTTTTGGCTTTGGTACGAGGTCCCAAGTTTGATTTCGATCAAGTGCAGTAATCTCATCTCTTATTATTTCAGCTCATTCTGCCTTTTGAGAAGCTTCTTCAAAAGTGTCTGGCTCTTTTGCATAAACTTTTTCTACTATGGCAGCGTTAGCATATTTGAAATTTGGTTTTTTGATTCTTGTTGATTTCTTATTAATGATGCTGGTTCTTCTATTCCACTAGGTTCACCTTCTTCAATCGATTGGTGGTGAACGCCAGTTTTCCATGAACTTTGAGTTTCACCTTCTTCTCCCTCATCGTCAACAATTTCAGTTTCATCGAGACTCAATTGGAGTTCAGAAGACTGTAATTCTCTTTTGAGAGTATCAGAGTCTAGCAATAACTTTTTATCTGAGGACCACTATGAAGATGCTTCATCAAACACTACATTGCGGGACACATAGCATTTTCTTGTTGTAGGATCACAACATGTTCACCCTTTTCTCTAGCTGTCGTACCTACAAAAATGCATCTAACAACTTTTTTGTCCATTTTGCTTCGTAAGTGGTTAGGCACAAATACATATAAAACACTACAAAAAACTCGAAAATAGCTAACTGTTGGTTTCATTTTCCACAATTTTTCAAAAGGTGAAAGAAAATGTAACCTTTGTTGAGGAAGTCTGTTTATCACAAAAGCTGCAATTCTCATCGCTTTCGCCCAAAAACGACCGGGAGCGTTTCTTGCATGAAGCAAACTTCGACATATTTCTGCTAAATGCCTATTCTTTCTCTCAACTACACTATTTTGTTACGGAGTGTTAGCACATGTGAATTGATGGCATATTCGATATTCTTGGAGAAAGTCTAAAAAATCGTTTGAAGTGTATTCTCCCCTATTATTTGTGCGAAAACAACATATCTTTTTGCCAACTTCTGCTTCCGCAACCCCTTTAAATTCTTTAAACTTTGAAAAAGCCTCAGATTTTTCCTTCATAAAATAAATCCACACATACCTGGAAAAATCATCAATGAAAGTAACCATGTACTTCATCCCACCAATGGAGGCTTGTTTCACAAGTTCAAACACATCAGAGTGGATCAATTCTAGTAGCTCATTTGCTCTGATACCAATTGTTGAACATCCCACGACTCAACAAAAGCTCAAAATACTAAGAGAAGAAAGGTAGAAATCAAATGAAAAACTCAACACTTGATTTATTTCGGTGTGAATAATACATAGAATATAAATCTTTATATAGACTTAAGGTCCTACTATCCTTATTTATTTAAGCAATGTGGGATATGAGATTCATAACCCATTTGTCTTTTGTTCTTAGGCAATGTGGGATTTATTCTTACTAACAAACCACTTACACTTATTTTCCAATAAGTTGGTGTTGATATTTTAACAGCCCTTTGAGGCCAAACGTAAAGCAAAATAAAAGAAGCATGATAGGAAAACTATAGATATAGTTAAAACCAAACACAAATGAGCAGAAGAGTGTCATTCTAAATAGGTAGAGAGGAAAGCATGATGGTGAGAAGGTGGGGAGTGAGCGGCACCAGTCAAGCCACTCACATGGCACTCAAAATACATGGTTCTGCGTTACAAATTATGCATCTAAATTTGATATACAAGTAAACTTATACATTAGCCAGGCCGGGTTTAACCAAAATTTTAGGCCCATTTATTAGGTCCATACCCAAAAATTGGTTTACAATTTTACCCAAATTCAGTCCGAATAAAAATATTAAAATTCGAATTTGACCCGGTCCAATAGTATTAATTTTTTATATAATTTTTTAAAATATATAATTACATAAAAAAATACTAAAAACAAGCAAATACATATAAAATAGTAACAAAATTAACAATAAAACAAGAGTTATACAATAATCAAACAATAATAACAATATAGTAACAACATAATAATACAATTGTAGCAAAATAGTGAAACAACAACAACAAAAATAGTAGCAAAATAGTACAATTGATTTTACAAATTCAAGCCGGGCTCGGACGAAAACCTTACCTGAGGTTTGATCCGTTTTTTAAATGAACCTTGTTTTTTTTTTCAAACATAATTTTCGTACTTATAATTTTACTCAAATCTTCCCACTTTTCGAACAGATCTTGATCGGATCCATGAACGTGTGTGCGCCCGGGTAACAGCTAATTGACCATAAACAGCTGGTGGGAGTTAGAAGTGGACGGCCACCCTTCTGAATCAGGGTGCGACGCGGATGCTGACCTTTACTTGCTTGACTTAAGAAGCAAGTTATATATAGATATGGTCAATCTTGTTGACAGAAACTAATATCTTATCTAAATTCAACAAGAATATGTGTATACACTGTTTACCACGTCCCTTTTTAATGGACTATCAATCCAAGCAGAACAGAATCATATAATCATTTTTAATGGACTATCTAATTTTATATATTATGAATTATTAATTTTCATTTCTTTTTTTAATGATTTTAATTTACTAATAATATATATATTCCGGTGGAGTTGGATGGAGTTAGGAACGATCGCTTTTTCTTCGATTTCCAGATTCTTCCCCCCTTTGTTCTGTTTTCAATCAAACTCCATGTCACATAATTATTCCCATTAAAAAAAAAGTACCAAACAATCTCGACCATCCACGTGTCAAGATTCTGATCACAACTAATCCAAAAGACAACCTTAACGTTACCCACACTTAGACCTCCTTTTCCTATATAAACACCCCGCTGCACTTCTCATGCCTTCATCCTCATCATCGTATCAAATCAAAACAAGATTTCCAGAGCTCTCAGACAAGACTAGGTTTGGTTTCTTATTCTTTCTTAGCTTCATGTTCTTGTTTGGTGCTTTCATGGGATGATCTTCTAACAATTCAAGGTTTGTTTGTTCTGTTGCAGTGATTAGTGTTCGAAGAACCAAACAAGCCAAGTACATGGTTCATTTGGTCGATCAGATCCCTAGAACTTTCGATCCATTCGCCGAGGCTGGGGAATTTGGTGGCACTGGAACCAAGGAGTATGTTCATATACGGATTCAACAAAGGAACGGGAAGAAAAGCTTGACGACGGTTCAAGGCCTGAGGCATGATCTGAGCTACGAGAAAATCCTCAAGAGTTTCAAGAAGGACTTTTGTTGCAACGGCAACGTTGTTAAAGACAAAGAGCTCGGCAAGATCATTCAACTCCAAGGCGATCAACGCAAGAACGTGTCGCAGTTCCTTGTTAATGCCGGAATCGCCAAGAAAGACCAAATCAAGATTCATGGTTTTTAAGGATAACCCAAGTTGCTATTTATGAAAAGAATCAGTACTGTCCCTTTATTAGCTTAAATAAAACTCTGGTTCTGCTGTCTCTCTGATTTATACACCCTTGGTGGTTTTAAACTGTCATGGAATATGGGATTTATTTAATAAAAAATGGGTTTTTTATTTGCTGTCAAAACTTAGCCATTTGAATTCTTTGCAAAGGTTCATGAAACTTGGTTATTGGTTCAACTGATACAAGGCAAAAGAGTAAGGGCATCATGTACAACTTTATGCTTAGATTTATCTGCTTGACCATGTTGTCGGAGTGGGATCAGGTGACCGGTAGGTTCGACCGGAAGAACCCGTTTCGAATTTATAGATTGCCCACCAAAGGGATTGTTGGTAACAAAGATGGAATCTAAACCTTGTAAGAGAAGTATATGTAACAACTAGTAATGAATCATATGAAAACTTTTCATAAACCCTTTCAAGCTAAGGTTTTATGGAGTTTATAAGAAAAGGCCATTCATGGAGGTAGGTTCAATATTTACTTTAAACAAACGGAAATCAACATAACATGCTGTGCATTCATGGATTTGAGTTTTCCTAGCTCTGAGAAACCGTAATTGAAGTGATATTCTAGATCTTAAACAATCTCTCTTCTCAAAATCCGTAAAAAAAAAAACCATACGTGAATATATTACAATCAAAATGAGTTGTGTGTGTTGGGTTCCGCTTCTCATGTATAAAATCTAAAAGAGTTGTGTGTGTTGGGTTCCGCTTCTCATGTATAAAATCTAAAAGAGTTGTGTGTGTTGGGTTCCGCTTCTCATCATGTCCCGGAACTCCTCGTAGTTGATTTTGCCGTCCTGTAAACAAAGGCATAAGTGAGAACCGATGCATCATGTGCAAGAAGAGAGAATGCGCTTCAAAAGGTAGAAAACAGGGGGGCTTACGTTGTCGGTGTCGACTTCGGATATTATTTCCTTGATTGTGTCATCATCACCCATTCCGTATTCTTTCATGGCTGCTTCTAGCTCATCTCTTGTTATATATCTGCGAATTGTTTCAAACAAATTCAATCATATCACATAATATGATTTAATGGTTAATTCACAGCAGCCAATTCTTATATGCTTCCCACAAAACTCGGAATTACAGACCTCTGTCCTAAAATGATGCTGCAATTATACAAAAATACTCACCCACTGTTGTCCTTATCAAAATGTTGAAAAGCTTTGTAAAGATGTTCATCTCTTTCAAGCCTATGTCTATGCATTGTAGCAGTGGTGAATTCAATGTAATCAATACTACCATTTCCATCCACATCAGCCTGCAACAAGTAAAAACTGAGAGTTGGTAGCCATGATATGAATCTAAAAAGATAGACATACTATAGACCGAATTATTATCTTACAGCTTCCATTAGTTGCTGCACCTCTGTCTCTGTGAGCTTTGATCCAAGTCGAGCTAATCCGGTCTTAAGTTCTTCATAGGTGATTGTGCCACTGTTGTCAGTGTCGATGTTTGCAAACATTTGCTTCAGACCCTGGATTTCTTCGCTAGAAAGATTTTCCGCAATGACCTATATTATAATCCACCAGGCTTGTTACTTGATGGCAATTAAATTTCACATTACCAATGGTATAATTGGAGATTGCAAAATGACTACCTGGTTGCTATCATATATCGATAACAAACTACAAATTCCGGAAAACAATTATAGCATATAAATAAAACCAAAACTTACCTTTAAGGCAAGTTGCTTTAGTTTGTTCATTCTTCTGAATTGCTTCATTCTAGAAAGGACTGCACTATCTATAGGCTTGTCCGATGCACTTCCACCCTCTCTTATCCATGGATGCTCTGCATAAACCACATAATATCAATCTTGTTCGGCTTGACATGAACTACAATAATCCGTACTCAGTGGAATAACACGCACATGTATAGGATGTAATTGAGCATCATAAGTACCTAGGACTTGAGTAGAAGTGATCCGCTTTTTCGGATCCTGCGTTAACATCCGGCGCACAAGGTCCTTGGCACTCTCTGAAATAGAAGGCCATGGTTGACTTTCAAAGTCAATTTTTCCTTCTAAAATAGCATCAAATATCCCCTTCTCCGTTTCTGTGAGGAAAATTGTTCGTTTAAATTATTTACTAACATTGAAATAGCAGTTTTGAAGGCAATTCAGTGAAGTATTTTCCTTGATCAAGCTTTGAACTTTTACCTGCCCAAAATGGAGGCACACCACTGAGTAAGATATATAACATAACCCCTGCACTCCAAATATCTATTTCTTTACCATATTTACGCAGTAATACTTCAGGAGCAACATAGTATGCACTCCCGACTATATCCTTGTACACCTTTCCTGCAAAAGGTACCAAGAACAATCAGAAAACAGGAATGCCAATGGTTATGTTGCACATGAAAATTCAACTATTGCTATGCTAGTACATATCACGAGGATGGATATGTGAATCCATGTATCAATATGTAGAAAAAACTACAAACAGCAGCTATGCCTCTTGCTTAAATGATACTTAATCTTCTGGTTCGGTTTAAAAACTTACTCACAGCTAAACATAGCATGAACATTAGACCACTGACCTATTAATCTTCTAAACACAACTTAATCAGCAAGGTAAAACAGACTGCCATTCACGGTCTTATTTAGTAACAAATGATTATCTCAGAGAGCACAAGTTGAAACTTCAAAATGCTATAGTCACACTCAAAAATCTTTTACAGTTAAACCAATTTCAAATCCATATGAAGACAATGAATTGAAGGACATGGTCAAAACAGTTAGGAAGATTACCCTACCTTCCATCTTAATCAGGAAGTAAATGAAGGCCTAACCAATAATATTTCAGAATTCAATTGAACTTAATTGACTTGTTCTCCTTTCTTTACTCATATCATTTAGGGGTTAAGGTCAATTAACCGATTTAGGTGGACATCAAATAGATCCTCAGATATAACATCCTAAAACAATTAGAATATGCATAATTTTACTGAAAATTAGGAGTGGCAAGAATTTACCATCTTCAATGAACACCGACAACCCGAAATCGGTGGCCTTCAAAAGAGCATTCTCACTCTTGCTAGACAACAAGAAATTCTCAGGCTTAAGGTCCCTATGCATCACTCCCATAAAATGGCAAGCATGGACAACATTCACAATTGCCCTACAAATGGAAGCAGCGGCCCTTTCACTATAATGTCCCTTGGCAATAATCCTATCAAACAATTCACCACCAGCACATAATTCCATTACAAGGTGAACAGATAGCTTATCCTCATATGCACCTTTAAACTCCACAATATTGGGCTGTCCACTTAAATGCTGCATAATTTGTATCTCCCTTCTCATATCCTCCTTATCATTCCTCGTGACTAATTTCTTTTTGGATATGGTCTTGCAAGCATATTGCTTTCCAGTTGAATTTTCAGTACAAAGATAAGTCACACCAAACTGACCTTTCCCTAACTCTTTACCAATTGTGTAGTGCATCCTTATATCTTCAAATGGTTTACCAAGAATGGTGTCAACCCTTGGAGCAACAGGCCTGGGGCTTGGTGATGGAGCCACTGGCTTCCAAGGTGTTTGAGTACCTGGTTTTTCAGGGATGTGGTAGAATTGGGGTTGAACTGGTGCAGGCCTAACAGGCTCCTGGTACCTTGGTTGGTGCACAGCAGCCGTAGTTGTCGGTCCTGATCCATACCTATTATGCGTTGGCTTCGAGTCTTTGCTTTTCGTCAGGCAAGAACCCATCTGGTTTCACTTGTAACACCCAAAATCACCAACACTGAAAAAACAAAAATGACCCAGATTGCGAAACTGAAGGAAAATTAAGAAACTGGATCAGAATTCAATGATTCACTAGAAACAAAAACAACCAAGATTCAGAAACTGAAAGGGGGAAAAAAGTACCAAGATAGTGACTCAGGAATCTACTGAGAGATTTGATGAAAAAAGAATCAAACTTTAGGCTTGTAAAATAGAAGGATTTATATGGGATTAAAATAAAAATATAGAAGTTTCAGGCTTTGAAGAGTCTAATTGCTATGAGACAAAGAAGGAGGGGGAGGCTTGGCTTGGGTTGGGTTGCTTGAGTTGGTCAACTGAGTTATGTTGGAAAGATGAAAATTTGATGAGACCAAAGACAGAGAATCTTCTTGGCAAGAGAGGACAGCAAAGCCAAAGAGCAGCCAATGCATTTGAAAACCTGTCAATCAAAATATTAAATAAAAATTAAGATGCATTAGCTGTCTCAAGTCTTAGAATTTTTTTTTTTCCTACATCTGCCATATTCTTTTAAGTAATTAATTATTTTATCAATTCTTGTATGATTTACAAAGACTGTAAATACAATTAAGAAAAAAAACACATTTTACTTTAATTTCCTTTTTAATAAAAAAAAACTTATTATGTATTATGCTTGCTTGGATGCTAAGATATTAGTTTATGGAAAAAATTTTAAGTAATGCTTAATTGGTATTGATTGAAATATTTTAATAATGTTATTTTTTGATAAAGATAGGGTGTTAGTGTTATTCATATATCGAATTCGAGATTAAGACGTTGTTGATAAATTAAAAAATAAAATATAAAAAAAAATTTGCTTTTATTATATATAATGTTACCTAATATAATAAAAAGAATATCCAGCTTTGTAATGATTAATGCATTATTTCCCTTGAATATGATTTGATTAAAAGGTGGTGTACTTTATTCTTTTTAAATTGAAATATTTTGTTAGATAAACTTTTTATCTGAAAAAAAAAAAGAAAAAAATCAAATTATTCGCAATAAATCTATTTATAAACCACATGATCAAACAATTGAGCTTTTGAAATTTCTTTATTTAAAATTCATATAAATATTAAAATTTTCATTTTATTACTTAAGGAAGAAGATATTAAAATTGAGAAAAAATAATAATGTGTTTGTCACTGAAAAACATGGCATAAACAACGGGGAGATCAAAGAAAAATCGGAGAGCCGAGATTGAATGATCATGAATGATGTGAGAAATCCTGAGCCACAAGATCATCATAGGAATTTTCACAAAGTGGGTCCCATGATGAAGAAATCATGGACATGGTGAAGTGGGGTCCACCAAGTGGTACAGGAAGAAAACGTGGAAATTGGTTGAAATTTTTAATGATTTAATTTTGGCAATCACACGGTGGAATTAACACGGTTTTTCTAAATCCCAAATCAATTTCCAAAAATAAATAAATAAAGGAAAGAATTGCACGACACACGGTTTTCTTGTGTAGAATGTTTCTTACTTAGAAATAAGAACGACTAAAATTGAAGCCTCTTATTTGGGTTAAAAAGGATTTTCTTTAGTTAATTTGTTAACGTTATTTACGTATAAAAACAATATCAATTTCAACAGTATTATAACTAGAATCAGGTCAACGTTTTCGTCCCAAGGTTCATTAGGAAAATGAATTTGAATAACATTTAAATTTTTTTTTTTATATGAGTCAAATTTTGAATATTATTCTTTTACTTGAGTTCGATTAGACTCGATTTTAATAAAAAATAAATTTATTTTTAAAACCGAACATAAATTTTAAAAAATAATCTACATATATTATATAAATTCAACCTAAACCTGACTCAATTCATCTCTAACTACAACTTATGCTCTTAGTCTTATATGTTGTTTAATAATGTATTTTAGTTTAAAAAAAAACTAAAACCGAACCCATTGAAAATCGAACCTAAGAATGATGTGAAAGGTTTTGCGTAAGATAGGCATATTGGAGGAAATTTCCCTACTTCAGAAGTTTGTGCTTTTTAATCCATTTGTTTTTTCTTTCCCTACAAATATAATTATTTTTTAAGTTAAATTATAGAGTAAAAATTTAAATAATATTATATATTTTAAGTGTATATATTTCGAATTTAAAATTTTAAATCTGTTTATTATTTTATTAAAATTTATTGATGTGAAATTTAAAAAAAAAAAAAGCACTCAATAATTATATAATAAAAAATAAAATTGGAATAAATTTGAATTTAACAGAATTAATAATTCTTAAAATTTTATATAATCATTTTAATCAGAATAAAATATTTACATAGTATATAAAAATTGAGGTATCAAATTATGTCAAAAATTAAAATATGAAAATTAAAAATCTCAAATATAAATATAGTATAGGGACTAAAACTAAAATTTCTATTAGCTTTAAAAATTAACATTCATCTTATAATTGAAAGGAAAGAAATAGATTTTAAAATATTTTATTTGCGTTTTGTAATGTTTCGAGAATTGTCAAAATTGGTATTTGTTTTAAAGTGAAGTTCATGGGCTAAGCCCAAGAGAGTGTCCTTTCAATTTATGGCATGGGGATTTAGGCCCATTAAATTATAGTTCCATGGTTTTGTGGATATTTCTAAATAACATGCATAATGAAAATTTAAATTGTTAATTTTATTTAAGTATCAACTCGTAAAAATAATATTTCCAAACTAATACTCAAGAAAACATTGACAATAAAGTGGGTTTAAGTATTTTTAAAAAAAATATCTCTCAATTCAATAATATTACTTATTTTGTTGTGTTTTTACTATTTAGTTGGCTTATAATAAAGTTCTAGATATTGTATATTTATATAAACTTTCATGCTCATAGGCCCTTAGTATTTTTTTTTTATATAAAGTTCTAGATATTGTATATTTATATAAACTTTCATGCCCATAGACCCTTAGTATTTTTTATATAAATTATATGTTGAGAAATCTTTAAGTCAAATGAAGTGTGTTAAGGCACACTATTTATCACACATGCATATGTCACGGGTCGCTTAAATGAACTTGTAGCTGGTGCGCATATTTCAAACTCTTCATATTCTTTTAGGGTTATTCACTTCGTTGAGATTGACCCATCACTTGAAATAGGCTCAAGGCCCATCTACTTGAATTCTGGTTGAACTAAAACACTCCAATAAGTTGTATTTTAACAGGATAATTCTTGTAAATCATAAAAGGTAAACATGTATAGAACTTAAATTCCTTAGAATTCTCTTATTGTAGATGAGTATTAAACTCAACCATTGATGTAATAATTTAATCTGTACAGTTAGATTTGAGGGAGCTCAATTATGAATAGAAGCCTTTTCTTTCATTTATAATCACCTCATTCTTTCTAAGTTAAAGAAATATTTGAGAACATTTACTGAAACACTTGATAATGCATTTTCTTTTTGTGACTTTCTCGAATCATTCATAGCTTCTTCCTCTTTAGAGTTTGCTTCATCTTTTTAGAGTTTCTACAAAAATTCTCAGTTCTCATTCACTCACATTGCCCATTAAAAATAAAAAAAAAATCAATCAAAAGTGAAGTACAAATCACATAAGAATTGCTCTCAATATGAACAAAATAATGCACTTGTGTCTATGCATTTTTTAAATGTTATGTTTCAATTATTTTTCTTATATTATAGTTTGTGTAATTATATTATGTCAAAAATGTGAAAGTCTTTTTGCCAATCTTTAAGAGCTCTAATGTTATGTCTGGTGTTATCGTGTTTCTGCTATTTATGGTCCTTATAATTTTTAATGTAATGTATTACATAAAAATTTTAAAGGCTACAGTTTTCTAGAAAAATATTTAAATTTTGCACATAAAAAAATTCAGCTATCTGTCATATATATATATATATATATATCAAATAAAATAGAAAGTATAAATGCTAAATCGATATTTTACACACATTCAAGTTTATGTTTTGTTCTTTTGTTTTTGTTCTTTGAATTGGAGAGAGAAATGTTTTCTTCTCTTTTTTAAATAAAAACATTTTAAATCAAATGATGGGTATAGTAGGTCATTGCTTCTTTGTCTTTTCAAAATTCTCTTTGAATTCTCAATTCACCAAGTTAGTTAATTACAAATTAAAAAATATTTATAAAGAGTCTTAGTAACTAACCCAATAAATTGAAAGTCTAACTTCTTAGTTGACTAACCAACTGAATCAACTGTTACAACTACTATAACAAATACCAACAAACTCAAAAAATATGGTGACTCTAATATGTAACACCCATACTTTGCAACCCTACCTCAGGAGTAACATTTTTTACTAAAAAAGATCACCTTACGAATTGAGACGCCTATGAGCTTAAGATCTTGCGAATCCAAATAATCGAGATCATTTACTTGGCACAGATAAAACATCTCCAATTCATGTCACAAATATTTCATCTTAAAACATGTTAACTCATACCTAAACTTAGTCAAGGACAACCTACAACGATAAGACACCTATAGATTAATTAACTTGTTGAGAGTTTGAAACCAATACATGGGCAACAACTAGAACCTTGAGAACTATCATAGAGAACTTCTCTAAAGGTTTATGGGCACTAGGAAAAGGGCCAAGATACTTTCTCTTCTAAAAAAAGTTCCCAGCTCCCTTCTACAAGAGTCTCCTCTCCAATCATTTCTCAATAATCATATTTCGATCATCTAACTTACTTATAGCTCTTCGTCCTTCAGATGAATTGCTTCAAACTTTCTCAACTTCTTCCTTATATCAACAATACGTTTATAAAATGTAGCTAGAACCACCTTGATGCACCTACATTCAAAAAATAGTTTATCAATTTTTTTAATCACAATTAGATTTTATGGGGTGTGTATCGCATTTATCGAATACATTGCAGGCACTTAAGATGACAATCGACGAGAAACTGAAGGGGAGTAGAAAGTCGCATGATCTTGGGACGAGGAGGTCCCAGATGTCGGGATGACGCAACATCTTTGGTAACCAAGCAATGCTGCAAAGTCATGACGAGCAGATAAGCGACATCACGACGAGGAGATGATTTCTGCACAAATACAACCACATTTTTTTCTCTCAATAGGACTTTGTAACAACCTGAAAGTTAGGGGTGTCAAAAAGTGTATTTTTGGGATTCCATATCTGTGAAGCGAACCCGTATATATTTAATAAAAATATTTACGGAGTTGGTCTATGGGCTAATTGTTTTTTCGAATAGGTAATTTTAATTGTGTAGTGCTTAAATTAAGTATGGGACTAAATTGCATAAGTGATAAAAGTACAATTTATAAAAGGATTATAATTTGAAATAAATAAGGGGGACCAATGTGGGAATTCCCCCTTTTAATTTTGTTTGCGCCGATTAGGTGGATAGATATGTGGCTTATATTATGTTAAATTATTTAATTAAAATAAATAAATAAATAAAAGAAATGGTTTGAGATTAAAAGGTGAGGCTGGGTGAGAAAGAAAGAAAAAAAATGTTTCTTTCATTCTGTTTCTTCGAAGCTGAGCAGGGGGGAGAGTTGGTGAAAAATCTAGGGTTTTGTTAGGTTGAAGCTTCAATTGGTAAGTTTAAATTAGTTTTTTTCTCGTAATTTTTATATTTTTGGAATCTCGGTACTTTGATCTAGTTGACTCATGTCTTATTTTTTATACTGTTGAAGATATTAAATATTACTATTGTTGGGTGGTTAAAGCTTTAAGGATTAATTTGATATATTTTTAGTTAGAAATGAAAAGAAATTAAATTTGTGAATTAAATTGTTGATTTCATATAGTAATAACCAAATTTTGTAAATTAAAGTAAAAATGAGAAATAGGGAGTAAGATTTAAATTACAGTGAAATTGTTTGAGTTTTGAATTGTTAGATTTTGAAACTATGAAATGTTTAAGGACTATTTGATTTAGTAAATTTTGTTAATTTTGTAATTAGGGATTAAATGTTAAAATAATGAAATTTCATAAATTTTTTTGTGAAGTTTTGATTAAAGTGAGTTGAGTATGGTCTAGATAATAATCAGTTGCATGGGTATTCTTTAACCATGCTTAAATTGTGAGTTTCGAGTTTAGGGAATAAATTGCACAAAAATTAAAATGATGGGATAATTTCGTAAATTCAAAATAAAATGACTCATAGGCTTGGATTAAGTATTTTAAGTTATTTGAATTATTTAACTAAATGAAATTATTATTTAGATCAAGAAACGAGAGAAGCGAACTTTGATTGAGAAAAAGCTAAAGTCTTGGATAAGTGGTCGACTCTATTTTTTCAACTATTTTAGTTGAGGTAAGTTCGTAAATTTATCAAATTAATTATATGTTATTTTTGTAATTTAAGACATATCTATTCATGTTAAAATTGAGTTTGATTGTTTGAGATAATTATGTGATGAGTTGGAATAATTGATGATGATGTTTAAGTTGGATAATGTAATTAGAAAATATGAAATATATGGATGTGAGCTTGAAATAGTATAACTGAAATGAAATTATAATTGAAGTCCATGACTATAAATAATGAAATAATATGTTCTAAATTCATGTGAAAAAGAAAGATTTAATTAATTATATGAAATGTTAGTTTCCATCTATGTTATGATTGAATTGAAATGAATTGTATATGACGATTAGTAAATTAAACTAACTTGCATTGTTAGCTAAATTGATCTTCTGATTGAAAAATAAGAACTATCTGGATGTGTGCTTGAAATGACATAATGTGAAGTAAGTTTTATTTTTAACTATGGACTTAGTTTATTTCAATAATAATGTTGATAAAGTTAGATATGTAAATATATACATGTGATATATGTATAATGCAAAGTAAAAAAAATATGTGAAGTAAATTTCGATCGATCAAATAAATGTTTCGAACGCAATGTTTCTCATATTAACTGGCGAGCGTAAATGCAAATTAGCTGACGAGCATAAACGTATATTAGCTGGCGAGCATAAACGCATATTAGCTGATGAGCGTAAACGTATATTAGCTCGTCATTACTGGCGAGCGTAAACGCGTATTAGCTGGCAAGCGTAAACGCATATTAGTTGGCGAGCGTAAACGTATATTAGCTGACGAGCATAAACGCATATTAGCCGGCGAGCGTAAACGTATCTTAGCTGACGAGCATAAATGTATTGAACTTGCGTATTGAATACTTTTATAAGGATCCATCAAAATAATAAAAGTTAATTGTTATGGTAACATTCAAACAAAATGTTAAAGGCTTAAACGAATATGAATATATATGAAATGAATATGGTAAAAATATGCGAAATGGAAAATGTTGATACAAATGGTTGAAATGAGAAAGTATATTTATTGAACATATGTTGGATGATATATATTTAAAGTGCTATTATTACAAGACACATTAATTGTTGAAATTATATGTTTCTTGGTGATACCCACCAGCCTTGTGAGGTTGTGTTGTATACGAAGGGAATGTAAATATAAAAGTTAGTGAATCTTTATATGTTAAATGTATAAAATGAAATGGTTATAAGAAAAAGGCTATAGGAAATTATTACGTGAAATGATATGTGAAATTATATGTATAAATTAAGATATTAGATTGTTATGTATGAATATGAAGTTTGGTTTACATGCCAAATTTGTTGTTCATGTATAATTTGATATCATGATAAAGACATATGTTTACATACGATCTCACTAACCTTGTGAGATATGTAATGGTATAGATAATTAATGAATTTATGATCATGATGTGAAATTATCTTGTAAAAGGTTTAAAATTTTCATTATTTATGGTAAGTTGAATTTTAAGTTTATTACGAATTTATTAAGCTTTAAGCAAGCTTATCTTCTTTGATTCTTCTTCCTTGTAGACCGTCAGATACGAGCTGTCGATTGGATTACTTTTAGAGGTCACACTATTCAGTAATTAATCGTTCATTTTGGTCTAATTTTAAGTAACATGTAAATAGGATTTTTATGATGTCTGAAAAACTGTTTTGGTTGAGTATTGCTACTGACTTAAATAGTATCAGTAGAATTCATCCTATTTTCAATTTTTAAATATGTTTTAACTTTTAAGAAACTCAAATTAATTTTTTCAAGTCAATTTTGTTAACATAGAAAAAAAAAATATATATATATATATAGGGTTTTAAGGACTTGAAATTTGTTTCATTAATGTGTGTTATTTGCAATAACATCCTTTTCCTCGGATCTGATCATCGGGTCGGGAAAAGGGGTGTTACAGACTTCTTCTCCCATTTGAACTCTAATACCTACAGGATTATTTCAGTTATATTGGACCCACATCCCAAGCCTATTTAAAGTGAAACCTTGTTTAGATGGATCAAATTTAGAGAATCAAATTTGCTTTAAATATCTCTTATGTGAGATTTATTAAAGAGTTTTTGGGGAGATTTTTTTAGAGAGCTTTTGTTTTTGAGATGTGACACCCTAAACTCGACCTAGGAGT
The DNA here is from genome assembly GCA_039519145.1 of Kokia cookei. Taxonomy (NCBI): domain Eukaryota; kingdom Viridiplantae; phylum Streptophyta; class Magnoliopsida; order Malvales; family Malvaceae; genus Kokia; species Kokia cookei. The sequence goes on along the minus strand of CM076899.1, from coordinate 6,221,888 downwards.
AATAGATAAGTTAAGCATCACAGAACAACACTAGAATGAAATGAAAGCAAGCACACCGTACTAACATTAAAGTAACAAGAAGTTCAACAATGATTTAATATTATCCACATAAGTTCAAGGGTTTATAGTTATGTCCCTAACAGGCATTCTAATCAACAAGCCTATAGTCCTACATGTCCTAGGATGACCGAGCTCCCATCCGCCAGCCTCATGTCTGCGAAGTCACTGTACATCATGCAAAACATTAGTTCAAGCTATAATAAGGTTTCTTGAGATTTCATAATGAAAATACATCTCCTAATTACATTCAGTTGATAATCAACACAACTTCCTGTTGTGAATGTGACAACGGTAAAACTCAGTTTCGACTAGAAGTGTTTACAGTCTCACTGCCTAGCTTTGCGGTGTTTGCAGTATCACCGTCGATCCAATATCGCAGTATGGTATTTACAGTGTTACCGTATGGTCAATATTGTATTACGGTATTTATAGTGTTATCGTCAATTTAGCATTGCATTGCAGTGTTTACAATGTCACTACCAGTTCAGTAGTTCGATAACTTCCAGTACTTCGTAAGTACACGCATGATAATACACTGCACACCACTAACCACACGGCCATGTGTTGGCCCGTGGGTGTCACAGGGTCTGGCCCATGCCCATGTATCCAGATCGTGTAACTCATTGTTTCCCAATTCTCAAAACGGTAGGCTAACATGGTCTGGTCAACACTCGTGTAACTCACTGTTTTCAAAATTATCCCTCAAAATGTCCACACGATCTACCACACGTTCGTGGTCCCAGACCGTGTAACTTATTATTTCCAATTTTTCCATTTTCGTCATCTACATGGTCTGGCATACATACGTGGCCCCAGACCGTGTAACCACTGTTTCTGAATCCCAAAAAATGTACGATCACATGACCTGGCCCACGCCCGTAGGCGTAGCCCGTTTGTTCCCCTATGGTGTATTTTAAAAGGCATACAGCCTGGCCACATGCCCGTGTGGCTCGAAATTGTAGCCAAAAGTCTGTAAAAACACTGAAAACGTAAGAATACGTAGAAACTTAAAGGGGTTTCGACCTTACCTCGTGTGAAGAGCGAATTCTGCCTATCCAACGCTCCCGAGGCATAAACCATTGTCAGCAAACAATTTCCCAATCAATTTCTTCAACAATAAACATAATCATACAATTACTTTCCTTTTTCGGGAAAGTGTTAAACAAACTCCAAGACAATTTAGAGACCTTTGACTGGTAATTCACGCCCTACGCTCCCAGACGGTTCACCCTCAACAATGTTCTCCCCTAAAATACCACAATTACACACGTGAATACAATATTCAGTCAATTCACAAGAATCCAACAAGTTTAACAACGTCAGTAAAATAATTCAAGTTATTCACCATTAACATTCAACAATTCTCCCACTTACCGAGATTATCACGCTAGTACGCTATGACTCACGCACAATACTCACGGTAACGGTACAACAATCGCGTCAGTAAACAGTAAAAAGAAAATGATTGAGTTACTCTCCTCTAACCTTAGTCTCTTCTCTACTTTACAAATAATAAAAAAGAAGAAGAAAAACTTAACGTTCTGGTTGGTTTTTCCTTCAAACTAAATAATTAATATTAACTAAAAAAACCAATTTATAATGGCCCACAAAATATATATACTCATTTCGCATACATAAGGGTTTGAACACACTACCTCAAGAACAATTAAACAGATGCATGACCATTAAACCATTAGATTCATCATTAACATATCTCTAATAGAGAATTTTAAATTTTTGGGGCGTTATATGGGATATTTGGGTTTCGTTTGGGGATTTGCTCTATGTATGCGGGTTGGATACTCTCCATCTTTGTACTATTGTTTGTTGCTTAGTAAAAGCTGAAACTTCATTTGCCCATGGGTTTTTATCCCTTAGTGAGGGTTTTCTACATAAAATATTTGTGTTTGTTCTTCTCCATTTTTACTATCTCTTTGTTACGAGTCGATCCCCGATAGATATTATGGATTTTTTTTTATGTTAGAGTTGTGTGACTAGAATCTTTATTTATACGGTCCATGCCGCACAAATAGATCCATAGAGAACTACACTTTTTCTATTTAACATTGATTATAATAAGGTTTTTCAACCTTTAAATAGATGTAGTTAAAACTCTTTTTGTATCATTTGAATTCGACATTAGTGAATTTTCTTCTCCTCTACCCGTGGTTTTTCCCGAAAGGGTTTTCTACGTAAAACATTTGTGTTTGGTTTTTCTTTTCTCATTGTTTCGCAATTGTTTCTATTGTCATTATCGACGTTAGTTTAACATTTTATATAAATGAAAGAAGGTAAAAAGACCTCTCCAATCTCTCTCAATATCGATATTGAGTAAATTGGTCTCTCTAAAAAAGACTGGAGCAATTTAATCCATGTCTGTTGAAGCCCAATTTCAACCGGGCCCAACATTTAAACCCAATTTTTAAGTTTTTAAATTTTAATTCATTTTGGGTTTAAATTTAGTTTAAAGTTTAAACTTTTATTTTAAGTTTAAATTTAAATTAAGTTTAAAATTAATTTGAATTTAAAATTTAATTAATTAAAAAAAAATCCAGTTACAAATGTCCACTTTACAAACCCAAATTGGGCCCAAATGCTGACCTAAGCCCAAATTCTAAAAGACCCAAACCCAAATGGCCCAAATCAACACCGAACCCAAACTAGCCTAAATCTGCTAAGTGCTGCTGCTGTTGCCTCCACCTCAGCCAACCAGAGATCGCCACGTCATCAGCAACTTGCCACCATCTTCAGTATCCACTTGCTTCTGCCACAGCCACCGTCCTCAAACAGCTGCCACCGCCACTGAGTCGTACCTGCACAAAAGGAAGACAAACATTTAGTTGTGTAAGACAAAAAATAATGATTGAAAATCTGGTTATTAAACCAGATTCAAACACTTGTAATGGGTTACGAGGACTTTTTGAGAAAATCAATACAAAGATAGTTTTAAACCAATAGAGAGGAACGAGCACTTGACAATTTAATTAGCAATAGTTAACAGCAAACAGAGAGTTAACCTAAGTCAATCCCAGAACATTCAAGCATCAAAACTATCAGGTACTACTCAGTGTATATGCTTTGCCATTTAAGTTTTCAATCTTTAGATTCATAAGTTTTCAAGTATATTTTAATATGCATTTAATACTGTGGGTACCATCCGTTTCCATCTTTTCAAAACGTATTTAATAGTCTTTATTAATAACGCTTAATATTAATTATTGTTATTAATAATAACCATAATTAATATTAATAATGACAATAATAACTTTTTTAATAATATTAATCATAAAAAAGAAAACCGAAAAGATAGTTAGGGTTACGTCCCTTCGGTTGCGCCGCCGCCGTCGTTGCCCAAGGCCGTGATGAAACCTTCTCTGGACTCCATCAGTGTCTCATCGTGGACAGATCTGCAAAGGAAACGCAAAAAAGAGATTAAACCTAAAACGAAAAAAATGAAAATCCTATCTTTTTAAAAAGAAAACATAAAATGAACCAAAGAAACAGATTTTTCTCGTTTTAAAAACAAGAATCGAAATATTTTCAAATCTGGTTGCGATTTCATGCATGTGAACCTAGATCTAGGTTTTAAAACAAACCAAAAGACTCAGATTCAAAGTTTAAAACCCAGATCAATAGGTTTTAAATGAAAGAGGAAAACTTTTACCTTCCGGCCACCGTGGGCGGCGACAAGTGGTGGCGGCGTGTGGCCCTACGAGCAGGACGGACGGCAAGGCGGTGCTCAACCGGAGCATGGTTGACCATGGAGGGGGGAGAGGTTTTTGACAGAGAAATTTGTTTTTTTTTTTTAAAAAAGAAGAAGGAAAGTGAAAAAAAAGGGTAAGGCATGTCTTTTATAAGCCTATGAAACAGTGCCGTTTTGAGAGCTGAGTTTCAGCCCTAAAATGACACTGTTTTACAGCCTCTGCTTGTGACCTGTTCGACCCAACCCGAACCGCCCTTGGTATCCGCCGTTTTCGTTGAAAGGTATATTTATGCATTCGGTCCTTCCGCTTTTTCTCAAAATTTCAATCAAGTCCTTTCTATACTTTTAATTGTTTCTAAATGGACCTAATAATTTTCAATGCTTTTCAATTTAATCCTTTGGCCTTTTGAAAGCACCAGGGGCTGCCACGTGTCACTATTTCGATTTATTTACTCTGATGGTCCCTCTTATTGTTAATTTGTTTTAATTTAATCCTTAAATCGAGTTTTATTTAATTACAAAATTGACCCAAAAATTTTTCATGGATTTCAAATTGGTCCTTTGACTTCAGAATGCCTGAGGGGCTGTCACGTGTCACCTGTTTTTTTGTTTTTTTTGCCTTGGAGGTCCCTAAACTGTCTAAAAATTTCATTTTTACCCCCGGACTTCCAAAAATCCCATTTTTAACCTCGAAACTTCTAAAAATTCTATTTTTACCCCCAAACTTCCAAAAATCTAATTTTTAACCCCGAAACTTCCAAAAATTTCAATTTTATCCTCGAACTTCCAAAAATCCCATTTTGACCCCAAAACTTCCAAAAATTCCATTTTTAACCTCGAACTTCCAAAAATGCCATTTTCGACCCTAAAATTTCCAAAATTTCTATTTTTACCCTCGAACCTCCAAAACCTCTATTTTTTATCTCAAAATCCTCAAAATTACCCTTTTACCCCCGAATGTCTAAAAATTCCATTTTTAAACCCCGAGTTTTCCCAAAATTACCATTTTTCCCCGAGAATCCAAAATTACTATCTTACCCCCCGAGTATCCGAAAAGTCTCATTTTCAAACCCGATCGCGCCATTTTTTTCTTCATCATCAATATTTGTGTTGATTTAGCTATTATGCACTCGTATTTTGCATTTTTTTATCTTTACCATTTATCTCCTTATTTATCTTACTTCGTGTTATCCATTGTTAACTACTTATTCATATTTAACTTACATGTTTTCAAAATTGTTTTTCATAAAAACTTTAAAATCGAGGCAATATTCTTTTATTTCGAGTTTTGAAAATTTGCGCCTTAACTTACTAGGTGCAATTTTTCTTCAAATCAAAATAATCGAACACCCTTAATCGAGGTAATGCTTCCTTATCTCCGATTCTGAAAATTTGCGTCTTAACTTACTAGGGGCAACCTTTCGTCAAATCGGGATAATCGAACATCCTTTTCCCAAAATCCAAGAAGATTTACAAAGGAAAACTCGTTATTTCCGGATCCTGAAATGTCATGTCCTAACTCACTGGACGTGACTTTCTTCCTCAATCACTTTGAAACAATGAGATTTCCAGACAAACCTTTTTTTTCTTTTAAACTTAACTCATGCATTCAAGGATCATGTTTTAAACTTTATTCGAGCTTATAAATGTTACGAATTAAGACCTGAAAATAATCAATACGGTACCAATTTTGGGCATATGAGGGTGCTAATCCTTCCTCATGCATAACTGACTCCCAAACCTATTTTTCTGGATTTCGAAGACCTACATGTTTTCAAAACGGTTTTTAAAGCGTTTTGTGGTGATCCAATCACACCAAATAAAGGATTGGTGGCGACTCCCATTATTTTTCGATTTTAAAATAATTTTTGAAACTTGTCGTTTTCCAAAAAAAGGATGGTTTCGACAATGTCAATTTTAAAACTGAGCAACTAAGAACAATTAATCACAACATTAATGTTTTTTTGTCAATTTTATATAAATATGAATAGTATAGTAACAAATTTAACTCTCATAATCATAATTTGCACAATCTATCAATTTGGTCATGATTTAACAAATTTAGCCCACAATGTTTTTTTTAAATATTGAGGTTAAATTTGTTGAATTCTTTTAGAATCAAGACTAAATTAACGAAATATATAAACATTGAGAGCTAAATTTTTTATTATACCAATCAAAACTATGCACAATTGACGAAAGACATTAATGACATGATTAATTGTCCTTAATTGCCCACTTTCAAAATTGATAGAGATTAAATTACTCCATTTTTTAGAGGGATTAATTTGCTTAATTTCAAAATTGAGGGACTAGAGAGATCTTTTTACCAAGAAAGAATGCATTTTAAAACTAGAAATTGTTTTAAATACAAAAATATATACCAATTTGTACAAATGCTATTGTGATAACTAAGAAGACGTAAGTTTTGAGCATGCTTAACCACATTTTTTCTTTAAGAAAAAAGTTATAAGTAAAAACAAGCATCATATTAAAGGAAAAACAATATCCATTGCGAGCAAAAAAAACTGGATAAGAGTATCAAGGAAGCCTTTGTATTTAGGGGTGAATTATATTTCGAGTCTTTTACTGAAAAATGAACAAATTAATCATTGTACATTTCGAAATATGTAAATTAGTCATTGCATTAAATTTTATATGTTAAATGATTACGTGGAATATTAAATCCATGCTTGAAATTTATTTTTAATGGGTAAACTATAAAAATGGTCACCCAATTATGCCTTTGGTTCTATTTTGGTAACTCAACTATTAATTTTTTTGATTTAGTCACTAAACTTTTCGAAATTAAATATTTTAGCCATTTTAAGCTAATGTGGGCTTTTTTATTGGTCTAGTGACAAAACTAGTCCTCTAATGCTTAAACATTCTATCAATTTGATCATAAATATAAAAAATTCAACAATTTTAACCCTAAATTTTTACAAAATTTTTCATTTTAATTCTAATTCTAAAAAAAATCAATATATTTAGCCCTCAACATTTACAAAATGTATCAATTTAGTCCTATCTCTAATTTTTTTTACAAAAATCATTTTTAATCTTTTATAACGCATCTACTACCCGATGCTATTGCAGTAATTAAGAGAACGTGTTTTTTATTTAAATATTAGAAAAAAATTATAAATAAATAAAAAACAGAACCCATTGCAGGCAAAAAGCTGTTGTAACATTAAAGTTGGATGAATATCGTGGGACATGATTGAAATTCCTTAGATATTTTCATCTTGAAATATCATTAACTTTGGTTTTATTTACTGATATTTATTTATAAACTGCAAGTGACAGTGTGATTAATAATACATACTGGTGGGGAATATATATACCATTTAAAGGGAATCTCCTAAGGAAAAAAAACTATATCAGAATCCATTAATCAATGAAGGGGAAGGAGACCTCTTATCCAGCCATGCTCAGTAGATAACATCAATTAATGCCCATTTAAAGGACCACTTGCCTCAATGCCTCCGTCCATCCCTTACCTCTGTGTCTCTCATCTATTTTCTAATCCATACATTGTATATACAATCATTCATATGTCTTTATCGTATTTCTTCATTTCATATTATATTCATTTTTTATGTATTTATGTTATATCGAAAGTTATCTGATTTTTTTAGTAAAAAATCTCTTCGATCTTTCTCAATTTCAATTTTAAATAAATTAATCGTTAGGGATCAACCCATATAAACAACGAACAAGAAAATTAAGGAAGAAATTGAAAAGATCAGACATAAATATTTTACATGAAAAACTTTCAAAGAGGAAAAAATCACGGGTAAAAGAGGCTTCGGCTTTTCACTGAATGAGTAAACAAGCGAGAGTACAATATGGAAAAAATAATTTTAAACGTACATTACCCAAAACCCCGGATACAAAGCTCAAAATCTCAAAGAACAAATCGGTAAACAAAACCCTAAATCTCATAAGACGCTCACAAAAGAGGTATAGAATATTCTTTACAATTACCACGAAACTCTCACCAAACCTCATATGCGACCACATTTTGTCGCCCCTAAAGAAAATCCATTTTTCTAATAGAGTTCTAACCATACTAAAATATCTCTGAAATAATCAGAGCTTAACTCGAAGAAAAATACGAAACACACCCCACATTGATCCTTATTTTTAAAAGTTTAAAATAATTTAAGTCCAATCAAATTTTAAAATAAACATTAATATCATAATTAATTATCATTAAATATTCAATTTCAAAATTAATATGAATTTAAATTATTCTTGGAATTAAAATTGAGAAAAAGTGTTATTCAGCCCACAGGATTTAACAACTATATATTGCACATGGTTTCTCACAGGTTTTGAACTCTAATCTACTTTACCCTGAAATTGGTTGCTCATTGGTTTTTTTATTTTGGCAACTGACAGGCCAAAGCAACCCCCTTTTTATTGTATGAAAATCAACTGTTTGGACGACCAATATCTCCATTTCCAATTGCTCAGGGTTTGCAGACAAGTTGTCAGGTTCTTCCCCTAATGACCAATTGGACTCAACCCAATTTTATTCATAACTCATCCGACTACTTCCTATTCAATGTCTCAAAATTAGCATCCATTATACAGATTGTAGATATACATCATTATTTCCCCATTTTTTTCCCCATTTTTTGAGGTTTTTAAAAAAAAAAAACTTGAACCCCCTTTTTTTTCTTCTTCTTCTTTATTATTATTAATAATTTCAGCCTCACTTAATGTTTTGGTTGTGAGTTAACAGTGTTTTCAAACGTTGTCCACGAATAAAATATTTTCCTACTTGGGAAAGAAACAAACGACTTTATTAGATACGAAAGGGTCAAATGATCAAATCAAAATCGTGGCAAATTGATTTGATTAAACACTTCAAACACCACAAATCTAATGTGAGTTTAGGTCTTTTCACCTAATGTTATTAGAATATCGTAAGCTTCTAATTTCTTTATTTTGTTTCGGGAAATCAAGATAAAATTAAAAAGAAATTAAAGGCCAAAGTTTTAAAAAAAAATACATTAAATAGTTTAAATTGAATTATTAATTTTTAAAAGGGACTAAAAATGTAATTTTCCATTTAAATTGAGGGGTTAAAAAATTTAGATTGATTTATTAATTGAAACAAAGACTAGAAAAAGATCATATACCATCTAAGAGTCCATGCTTCTTTTTCTTGTATGTTGTAAAAGGTTTGCTATAAGAAACCTAATTGATGATAGTTTCTCATGAAAATCATGTATATATATATTATTCATATCCTTATTTGACAATTTTAATTCCCTTTCTAACTTAACATTGCCTTGTAAGTAGATATGAGCAAAACTCGATTCAATTTGAAAAAAATGAAAAAAAAATAGATTTTGAGTTAATTGAATTGAGTTATTCGAGTCAATGCGAATAGCTCGATTTGAGTTTTGAGTTCGAGTCGAGTTGAATTTCACAATTCGAATAACTCAAATAATTTGAATAACAGATTGGTATAAATACTTTTTTTATCATTGTCAACTTTGAAAATAAGCAAATTGGTCTCTCTCATAACAACAAAAAATAATTTTTAAAATTCAAAATTTATATTTTAAAAAATTATAAAAAAATTTAAAAAATTCTAAATATATATATATATATATAAAAGTTAAAATTTTAAAAAAATTTTCTAAAATAATATTTTTGAGACCTAATTAATGATTCAGATTTATCATTCTCAAGTATCTTATTTATTATTATTATTTTGCTTTGAAAAAAATTTCAAATATATATGGTCTCAAATTTATGTGCTCTAACATAGAATTAGTTATACTGTAACAATATTTTTATTTGACATGTTTAATTTTTTTAATTTAACTTGAACAATTTCACTCGACTCGATTCGAAAAAATTTCAAATTAAGTTAGGATTATAAGTTAAAACTCGTAAACTAAATTAACTTGAATTTTTTTCACCCGATTTGATCGAACGCTCACTCCTACTCTTAATCTTCTAATTTCTTATTAGGAGCCAACCCAATACTTTTGTTTCGGAAAATCAAGATAAAACTAAAAAGAAATTAATAGTCAAAGTCAAAAAAAAAAAAAAAAAAAACTTATATTAATAGTTTAAATTGAATTATTAATTTTTAAAAGGCATTAAAAATGCAATTTTTCCATTTAAATTGAGGGGCTCAAATATTAAATTGAATTATTAATTGAAACAAAGACTAGAAAAAGAAAATATACCATCTAAGAGTCCATGCTTCTTTTTCTTGTATGGTGTAAAGGTTTCCCATAAGAAACCTAATTGACGACAATTTCTCATGAAAATCATATATATATCCTTATTTGACAATTTTAATTTCCTTTCTAACTTAACATTGTCTGGTAAGGGCAAATCAGAGTCACTATTCTCAAACGCACAGTAAAATGTAACCCTAAACTGGTTAAATGTCATTTTAGATGTTACATTGACATGGTGAGAATCTCAAATACGTAGCCCCCCTCCCCCATTGGATAATTCGTGCATGCATTAGGGACCTTACTTTGCTTGGCCCCTCATTAATGCCGCCTGCTGTCTTGACTCTATAAATGCTTTTCTAAACTTCTTCAATAACATCTCCTTTTCATTTTCTAAAACATTCAACCAAACAGCCCCCTTCACTGTCTTTTTTTTTTTTTTTTGTTCTCTGCCGATGTAATGGAGTGGTTTTCATGCATAACTGAGGTGCCATTTAGGTGTGGGGACTGGGTTTTTGCTGCAATGAAACATCTTCCAGTTGGCTTTTTCATTAGTGTGTTCAAAAGAACTTTCTTTGCTGCTTCCACCTGCACTTTTGCATTAGGTATGTTATATACACATATAAATAGAGAGAGATATATACATGTCTTCCTTGAGACTCAACGTTTGTTTGTTTGGTTTTTAAAGGAGGATCTATGGTGGGAACAGTAGTTGGAGCAATGAAAGGACAAACAACAGAAACTGGGTTTTTGAGAGGAGCTGGAATTGGTGCAGTTGCAGGTGCAATCACAGCCGTTCAATTACTGGAATCATTGGTGGATGGGGAGTCATTATCAAAGGTATATACCTATACGGTGGGATTTTGCTAATTCAAGTTGGGATGAGAAATAATTTCCAGACCACTGCCGTATTCGTTTTTAACAATGCATTAAATATGATTTTTTTTTATAGGTGGCTTTATTGGTTAGCTTAGTAAATGGGAAGGTGTTCATTGAATGGGTGAGTCCAGCAGTGTTGAAAGCTTACCAATGGCAAGTAAGTAGTAACTCAGTTGAACCAACATACAGAGAAATCTCAGACATTTATGATGTAAATGGAGCAAAAGGGTTGTCCAGACATTGCATTCAAAGGCTTCCACTACATCAGTTTCGTTCCAGTGATGACATCATCAGCAAATCAATGGAGGAACCTTGTTGTTCAATTTGCTTACAGGTAAGAACAAAGAAAAAAACATGTTTTTTTTTTTTTATATAAATAATCAGATAACAGTAGAGGGGTGAAATGAGATATTTGTGTATGTGTTTTTTTATAGGGTTTAAAGGAAGGAGAAATGGGCAGAAATCTACCAAGATGTGGGCATATCTTCCACTTGAACTGTATAGATGAATGGCTAAGCCGACAAGGGACTTGTCCCATGTGTAGAGAACATGTTCTTAATGATGCTTCTCACCATTTGTAAATCATCAAAATTTTGATTTACCACCCACAAGAAAATATGGTTTTTTTTTTTTTGGGGAAATGAAATTGGATGTGGGTGATGATGCAAAGAAAGAAAGAAAAAGAACAGTTGTATTTATAGATTATTTAATTTGAAACCTCTGATTTGAGCATTGATTGATTTCACCTGTAAAATGTTGTACAACTTTTCATTTCTAACCAAGTTTTTAAAATTTTAAGAAATTTCAAAACGATCAGTAACTCAAAATTTTTATTCAAATTTCATCTAATTTTTCAAAATTCATTTTATTTTATTATATGTGGTATCATGATAAAATAAAATTCATAATGCTAAATTTAGTTATAAACGTTTACATATTTTATCAATTTGATTCTTTTTTTTTTTTTTTTTAAAAACGATAAATTTTTTTAATGAAAAATGCTGATTAAAACATTAATTTTTAGTGATGTTGGCATCGCAACTTGCGTGATAGTCCACAAATAGTTCATGCTGATACGACGTCATATAAATAATAAAATTATAAAAATATTTAAAAAAATTCAAAATTTTAAAAATATAAATAAAAGTTGAAAAAATTCAAAAAAAAAAAAAGAAGCATCGAGTACATCTAGATTGCACACACTACAACGTTTAAAAGTTTAACATTTTAGTTAATATTTCCATTAAAAACATAACAATTCAATTTTTTTTTGAAAATTTTATGATCCAATTCGACTGTTTTTAAAAAATCATGAGTCAAATTTAAATAAAAAAAATAAAAGCCAATTGACAGAAAAATGTAAAGAGTTAAATTTAATATTAAACTTAAATTTTAAAAAAAAAAATGTCAACTTTAAAATGTTAATTTTTGTTTAGTTCTATTATATAACTATAATTAAAATGATCTGACCCAAAATCCGACCCTATATAATAAAATTTTACTGACATCTCAGGGGAGGGATCTTCTTCTCCTCTATTGTTGAACCAGAGTTCTCTCTCTTTAATTTTCACATCCGTTGATCCAATGTATCAACAAATTCCAATGTATATTTTATATTTTTAAAAATATTTATATACTTTTACAAATACTTTACATTTATATATTTTATATTATTAAAAACATTCATATTACATATTTTATACTATTTATTTTTAATATAATTATAGTTTTTTTTTAACTCATTAATTTTTATTAAAAATTATTTATCCAGATGAAATAATCACTGAAAAATAACAAGTCGATTTGTTCCCTCTTCTAATTCGATCAAACAATTTAGAAAAGGATAGTAGGACTAGGAGAGAAATCAACACACAATACTTATTGATACAGTTCAGATTCACCAATCCTACTCCACAGAGTCTCGTTCAGTGAATGATTTTATTCGGCAATTGTTCAAATCACCTTGACGTAAACTCAATCTATCCTTTATACAATAAATAATTACAACTTAATAATAATAAACTCAATTCTTACAATCAATCGCTCTAAAATAACCTCACATACGGATCATAAGACTCACCAAATAATTCTTACTAGGCTCTTGAATAAAACACCAAAACAAGTACAACAAAGTATCAAAGTTAGACACTCTATAATCACATCTAAGCAACACCAATCAACTACCTATTTATAAGAAAGTTTCTTCAAGGATAAGAATAAGGTTTGGAATAAAGATTATCGTTCTTTCCTCCTCCAATTTTTCAAAAATCAATCAGTAGCATTAAGAATAGATTAAATATACCTCGAAGATTATTTGTTGATTAAATGTTTCTTTGGATAGGTGTTCATTTTCAGTGCGTTTTTGTTTCATATTACAATATCTTACAGTATCTAATTTTATTGTCATCGTTATTTTTATACTAACAATAAATAAATGTATCATCTATTTAAAAAGAACTTAAATAATAAAATCAACAAGTATAATAATTATCCTTGAGAATTTAACCTGAAAATGATGAATTTTTTTATAAAATGCTCTATTTATAAATTAAGGAGGAGTTTAAACATTATACTAAAAAAATATCTACAAAATCCACACCGGCCCAAACTTTAACGAAAATTATCAGTTTGGGCTTGACCAACAAAAGGGCTAATCTATCATACATCCAATAACAAAACATGTAAGCTTTAGTTTGCACACATTTTTCTTACTTTTTTTCAGTTCAGCTCACCTGCATACACAACGCAACGCAACGCAACACAACACAACACAACACAACACATAAATAAGACAGAAATTTGGAGAGACAGGACAGGGTGAAAATGGGATGGTGTAGTTTAAGGTCAATCAATGTTCCTAACATCGATGTGGGCGCATCTCGCTCTCACTTTCAATTGGCGGCGGCTGGTGGATTTATAGCTGCCTCTTCCTTTTGTCTTTCATCTGCAAGGAAAGCCTCCCCTTTTGCTTGCTTAAGCCTTTTCATTTCTGCTGGTAAAAAACGTAAGATGACCATAACTGAACCTAGGGTCGTTGTTTTACATTCTCTTTGTTGTTTTTCCTTTCATTTTTGAGTTTCTTTGATGGGTTGCTTTTGAAATGGGTGAATTCATGCATGATAGAATTCCTGGGAATTTATATTCATATATGGCTATTTTAGGGTCTTTGTTGTGATTGTAAACCTAATATCCGATAAAGAAAACTGTTATCGTTTCCTGTTGTGGATTATAGCCTTGAATTTCATTAATGTCGAATGATAAACGACATTATGGAAATTAGGGGCTAATGATGCTATAAGCAAATTGATCTTATGTTAAATACTTTGGACCAATCTTTGTTTCATTATCAGTTGCATTGTTGCTTTTCTTTATTAATGTGTCTACGGTTCGTGTTGTATGTTGGACTATGTCTATGATTGTAGCGAAAAAAGTGGCTGTGGTAACCGACAAAGCTCCGGTGGCATTGGGACCGTATTCACAGTCCATCAAGGCTAATAATCTTCTCTTTGTCTCGGGCGTTCTCTGTCTTATTCCATATTTGTCGAAGATTCTTGACATGTTAAGGTTGTAGTCTTAGATGTCTGGTTTATAAGCAAGGTACTGATTATGTCTGTGGGGTTTTATTCCCGACCGGAAGGTCATCTCGAACAAATAGAGGATCAAAAGGAGCAGGTAACTATGATGTAAATTTGCTATTTTAGCTTTCCAATTGTGGAACCGAGTACCTGTCCGTAATTGATTCGACACTGCTATGCAAATCTTTACTGTTTTTCTTTTCTGGTTTCCTTCATGCAGGCTGGCGGACTTGAAAGGCTTCAAGAAAGTGAATGAGATCTACGCTAAATGTGAGTATTGCTTTATACATGGTTTTGTGAGTTTGCCTTAAATCTCGTATTCATCAATATATATATATGAAAGAAAACAAGATCATAGATACATAACTCGGTATCTGGTATATCTGGCATTTCAGTCAACCGGCTTGTTCTAGGCCGGATATACGATAGATGCCAATGCCATCCATTTACAGCATATCAGACTGAAAATTTCTAGCTGTCTCTAAGGACTTCGAATGCTGTCACATGCATCAATATGAACTTTGTGCTTATGTAAACTTGTGACTTATAAAAAATTGTCAACTAAAGCGAGCTGGATGTTTTCCTTTTCCGAATCTTCCTCCTCCATAGCTAACCTTATAACATCGTTAAAAATAGGACATTTCAATTCATTTTTCGTTTGACAGTTCCTTTTGCGGACTTTCCTTCACCAGCTCCAGCTTGTTCAACGTGTCGGGTAGCAGCATTACCATTGGATGCCAAGATTGAATTCAAATGCATTGCAGCATTCATGGCATGACAAAAGGGAGAGTTCATAAGTTAGGAAACTAAGCTTTTAAGAGTCTCGCTTTTTCGATTTTGAATTTGGCCGTCATGTCGGGTTACTGCTGCAGTTAGTGGATCCCTGTCGACATCTCGAAGCCAGCAAGTCTTGTGTAGCAAGAAGCCTAGCAGAGCTACATTGAGTAAACTTGAATGTGATTTTTGAGCTTTAATAATGTTTTTGAGTTGCAACTCATTAGTAGCAAATTGCATTGTATTCATGCATTTGGCACTTGTTTACCGGAGCATTCAAATCAATCTCACTGCTCTTCATTTTTGGAAATCGAGTACAGTGTATATTCTGTTCTTCAGTTTCAGAAATCGGCGATCGATGTTATTAATAATCAATTTAATACTTTAATAGCTAATCAATCCATAAAAAAAATAATCGCTGGACAATGCATTCACCAGTACTGCACTGATATTTTTATTTACCGAAAATATATAAAAAATTGTTTGTAAAAGAAAACACTTTCCATGTGTAAAAAAAAAAAAAAAAACCATTTTATTTTCCAATAAATAAATGAAGCATTTTTAAGATGATGGATATTTTCGAATCCAAGATTAGATTTTCCCAGAAAAGTGGGACCAAAGTAAAAACTTCAGAGAAAAGAACACCATTTACGTATTCCAGTCAGTTTAAATGGAAATATTTTTTTTAAAATAATTAATTAATTAAACTTCACCCGTTTCCCATGACAGTAATTACCAAATAAAGCAAAAAAAAATCCTTCTTTTTGTCATTAACTAAAAACTCAGGCAGGAGAAAAATCAAGAAAGAAAGCCGTAAGATTTTCTTGTTTAAAATTTTCATCTTTTTTATGAATTTTATTCATATGATATGAATTACACGTGGGGTCCATTCATTACCTTCTGAAGTTCCTTTTTTTTTAAGTTATTCTTGGCCCTAATTCTAGATCTGAGCCATATATATTCTCGTGATAAAATTTGGTTGTTCAGGGTTTTCATTTCTTTGCTTGAATTGTTTCATAAAATTTGCATCATATCGGTGGTTCTCGGTAGGTTTCTGAATCTGGGTTGGTTTTAGATCTTCTTGATAGTAGCTCTTTTCCTTTAATTGAATTCGTTCTTTGTTCAAGGTTCAAAGTCTTGTTGTTTATTTTAATTTTCCTTGCCATATTTTTTTTATTATTTTCTTTAAGAAAAAGAAATTCATTGTTGTCGTCATAGATATTGGCCAATTGTTCAAGAAATTTTAATGGAATTATATGCTTGATTAATCTTCTTTTCTCTGTTTCATCTTCACATGTTTTGTTTCCCTCTGTGCGTGTATATATATATGTGTGTGTGTATATATATTTGTTTCCCTCTGTTTCCATTACCAATTATTTAATCATATAATAATGCACGTTGATTTTGAGTTTGTGTTTTTTTTAGGTGCATTATAATTTGGAAAAATGGAAGGCATCATCGTTAGAAGGGTCATCCCCTCAGATAACAGCTGCCTTTTCAATGCTGTTGGGTTAGCTCATAAACTGCTTGATGGTTAATTTTCCATTTGAATTTGTTATTAGTTTGATTGGAGTCATTGTTGTTCATTTCGGATTGTTTTCTTGGTTTCTTGGTGTTTAGGTATGTTATGGACCATGACAAGACCAAGGCTTCGGAATTGAGACAGGTTCTTATCTGCAAGATCTCGTGGTCATTCTTTAGCTAATGTTATTTCGTTCTTGCACGGTAATGGGTAATCGAATATCGGAACTTTGTATGCAGTTTATGTTAACTTGTCAATTCTAGCATTTTAAGACATTGATCTTTGGATAGAACGGTTACGATTACAAAATAGGAAGCTTTATACGTTCGTATGCAAATCAATACAACTGCGGGTTTAAAGGGAAATGTTCAAGATTACGTGTTACTAACATACTGTATTTTGCTTATTTTGATATTTTTAGCTATTAATAAAGCTTTTTAGTTGTTGCTTGCTATTACCAACAAAGAAGTCCATGCTTTGCTTTTATTTCGCTACTGTCTTACTACTATAATTTCTGATGTACCTGTGGGAGGTACACTGTACTTTACATATTCAGTTGTCATCAGCATATGCTGCATGCATCTAGAATGCTAAAGTAGATAGAAAGAATAATGTTTTTTCATTTGAAGGCGGAAATCTATGAGCATGCTTAAAAGTGTCGATATAAGGCCATTTATCCTTACCATATCTAGATGCTATTTTGTTTTCTTAACCTGGTGTGGTTGATGACTGTTTGAAGGTTATAGCAGCAACAGTGGCCAGCGATCCAACGAAATACACTGAGGCATTTCTCGGAAAGCCAAATGCAGAGTATTGTTCATGGATTCTCGACTCAGAAAAGTGGGGAGGTTAGTTGAAAGTTGAAACTTCCCCCCTTCCATGTCTATTCTTCTAGTTATTTATTTTATTGAATCTATTACGAGGACAGTTGTCTTTGGGTTATTTACTTAATTGGCTGCTTATCTCATTATGTTATGTGCTATTATGAAGGTGCCATTGAGCTTTCAATATTAGTAGATTATTATGGACGTGAAATCGCAGCGTATGATATTCAGACATCCCGTTGTGATTTGTATGGTCAGGTTAGAACTGCTGATGTTGTCTCCCTGTTTTTGTCTCTAGTTGTAGTCTTGTCGTTATCGATGCTTACAATTCCCCCTTTTTATTATGGCCTTCATGATAGGAAAGGAACTATTCCGAAAGAGTCATGCTGATCTATGACGGTCTACACTATGATGCTTTGGCTGTACGTTGTTTTTTTAACCAATTTACTATTTTCGAGGCTGTCCTTATTGTCATCTTTTTAAACTAGAGGAATATCATGACAGCATCGGAAAGTTTTGAAAAGGATAATATTTGTTACTACTTGATTACATCCATGTGACCTTCATGTTTGTGATCATACAAATATAATAAATTGCTAAAAAGGGGAAAACTTTGAGAGTATCTATACAGAATAATGAGTATTAATATTGCATCGCAAATGCTGATTGTGTTCTTTTTCCTTTCGTATGTTTTCATCTTTATTACTTCTTCGGTTCTTCCTGCTATTCTCCTTTCTATGCTTATGTTTTTTTCCGGTTTCGGGGTTTTATATCAATAGATGTCTCCATCTAACGGTGCTCCCGAAGAGTTTGATCAGACTATATTTGCCGTACAAAATGATAGAACCATTGGGCCAGTCGAAGGCCTAGCACTGAATGTGGTCAAGGATCAACAAAGGTAGCATTTTAAGTTTTTTATTATATTATATCTGTTTATCAGGAAGTGCTCGAATAATTCAAGGTTTGATGTCCATGTCTGAACTGATTTTGGGTAATTTCATGTCCTTGTTTCTTAGTAAGAGGAGATACACCGACACTGCCAACTTCACTTTGCGTTGTGGAGTATGCCAAATTGGTGTTGTTGGCCAGAAGGTCATTTTCTTCTCATTTCTTTCTCACTTGTTTTTAGCATCCGGTTTTACTTTTTTTTTTTTTTTTTTTTTCAAATACAATGCTTCTCATATAATTCCGTGTGAATCTTTAGGAGGCGGTTGAGCATGCACAAGCAACGGGCCATGTAAACTTTCAAGAATATAGATGATAGAAATCTGAGAGGTTAGTGGCATTTTCTTAAGCTCAGCTCCTTTGTACCCTACCTAGTTCATCGGACTTGTATCATCTTGTCGGAGTCTCGGAAAACAAAATGGAGTTTGTTCCAGTTGGTTTGGGAACTGTTGTTGTAGGATGGATGTTGTGTGAGATGAAAAATATTGACTGTTTTGTTGTTGATTAGTTCTATATATGTAAGCAATAAAAAAACATTTTACATTCATGGAATGATAAAAATAAGAAACCATGTAGGAGATCTTTCTCTTGTTTTTTTATGCCTAAAACTTTGATATAATTTCCCAAACTGTTAACCTTGATCCATGCCATCAATGCTCGATTCAACCAGAAAGCTATCAACCCCCTTTTCCAAATTAAACAGGAATGCAGAAATGACACAATTTGCCTAGTAGCTGGTATTTCTATACACTAGCAACCATGCATTTTTTGAATGGCAGCCTGATAAGTTAAGGAGGAATGTTTATTAGATACTTGAGGGTCGTCTTTTGAGGAACGACACCATCATTCTCGAAGAAGATAAGCCATGGAGGATCGAGGCGAGGTACATTCTACAGTGTTTGAGTAATTTGCATTTCAATTTGTAGTACAAAGAAAGGCTAACCATATAGTTTAATAGGAAGGCTATACACGTGCTAAGATATAATATGACATGAATCAAAGTTTTGATCCAAAATGAGAAATATGTGGAATTGGCATTCATTGCCAAGTAGTTTAGGAAGGATGGTGAAAGGGGAAAAGCTTGTAGCATGTCCAAGATGTTAATGAGGTCGGTCCCAAAAATAGAGTTCTTTCTTTGGGTTTGTTTGTAAAGAGAACCTTTTGGTGGGGCTCATGGAATAATGCCCCCACTATTTATAGCATTTGCCTCCATCACATCTTTCCAACCTTAGAGCCACTTTATACAGATCCCACCAAAAGACTCCTTGTAATACCCCTTTAAAGGAACAAAGAAAGGGAGGACCCTCTCTCAGGCCCGGCCCTGAGAGTCATCCAGAGGTGCGATCGTTCAGGATATAAAATTAAAAGAGTCTAAATTTTTATTTTTTTTTTTTTTAAGGGGTTCAAATTTTTTTTTTTAGTTTTTAAGGATTTAAATTTTTTTTTTTATCAATTTTTAAGAGACCTAAAAAAATTTTTCTTTAACTTTTATTATTTTGTCTAGGGTTTCAAAAATGTCAATAATGAGCCTGCCCTCTCTAACATTCTCCCACAATGGAACCCATTTTTGGGACCTCTTAAACCCTTTATTCTTGGAAATCTTACAATTTTATTTTTTTCCACCATCGTTGTGAGACCATTCGGTCTCTTGGCTCTCCACTAAAGGTGTTTATGAATCAATCTAGATCAAGCTTAAGCATTATATTAATATATTTTATGTTTTTCTAAACTTGACTTGATTTGAAATATGAGTTTAAAATTTACCCAAATTTACTCGACATTATAAATAATTAACCTAAATTTATTTTAAGTCCGTTTCATATTAATTTTTAAATTTATTTGAAAAAAAATTATATTATTTTTAATTTAATATTTATTGTCAAGCCAGTGAGTTATATTCCCATAGGCCCAAGTGGCTCAAGCCATCCAAAGAACCTTTCTTTTTCTCTTCGGTTAATAACCCAATCGGTTAGAGGATAGCCTTGTGGTCCTTTATTTCATCCATAAGAAACTTAAAATAAGAATCACTTTTAACAAATATATATATATATATATATATATATATATATATTTAAAAGAAAAAGAAATGTTTGCAGAAGAAAATGTTATCACTTCAGACTACCATGAACTTGTTTTCCTTGATAACCTCGGATCCGAGTGGTACGATACAAATGTCATGCATTGGTTTTCTCTATTACATAGAGAATGACAATGTCTCCAGGCAGTGTTACAACTATTACAAATGAAAGGAGATGATCCCAACTAACATGTTTCATGAACAACATCATCCAGCTTACTCAACAAGAACTCAAAAAACCGGAGGATTGAAAAATCTATGGGACCAATCAGTTGCCTGTATTCAACTTTTAACCGATTTTGAACTAGCAGCAGAAGTTGCCTCATGTCTGTGACCAATATATTCCTTATTTCAGTTGGGCACTTCACTGCTCTAAATCTTCTGTTTAAGAACATGCCGTAGTTGGACCTTTTGGCTTTCCATTCTTGCTTCCAAAAGCTTTGCCTTCAAAGTGTTCTTTTGTGCACCACGAGGCCAGTCAATGCACCCTTTCATCCCTTTCGTTATGTGTGGATGACCAGAGTCGGGTGAACTCCACTGTCTCATTGAAGGACTGAGCCCACCTTTACCGGATCCTCGATCTGGGGATACTATACCCCCATTAGACTTTCTTCCATTTGAAAGTCTGCCATTTGCTCCTCCTACTGAAATTATCTTGTAATTTTCTCCATTATTCGGGCATGACCTCCAAAGCCTCGTTATGGACGATGCCTTCTTCGGCTGCCTAGCAGGTAATGAACACACTTCGCTAATTTCAGTGATTGGGGTATCTCCACATGCATTTTCTTCCCATTCAGTTCCACTACCCGAGAAATTGCTGTCCCGGTGATTCCTGGTGACAGATGCAGCACTCCCTTCTGGTGAGTAACTTGAGCCCTGATCCTCGAGATGACTGACAGTTTCCCACCCCCTCTCATCTTCCTCTATCTCATCATTCTGATCAAAAAGTGCATTTGAATGTCTCACAATGCTGCCTTTCTTCATCATGTTCATTTTGGGACTCACCATAAGAACTTTCGAGGCATGGCTAGCAGGACTATATGCAGTACATGGTTCAATTTCTCTTTCATTTGCTTCACCGAAAGCAACATCTTCAAAAACAGCGAAAATATCATCTGGGTTTGCTGGCTCATATGTAAATTCCTTAATTTCTTTAACATTAACTGATTCAGCAGCCTGTCTTAGTGATTCTGCTTCTTGCATGTCTTTCATGTCCAGATTTCCAGTCCTTGACCTTAGAAAAGTCTCCAAATCTGCTATAAGCTTGTTCATTTGTGAATACCTCTCTTCAAGTGCTACCTTTGCATCAATGAGCTTCATCTGTACACGTTCTTCACGCCAGACCTCAGCCATCTGCAACATTTTTCTTTCCTCATCAACTTCGTCCCGAAGCTTCATGGAATCTCTCTTAATTGCCTCCACTTCAGCCTTGTCTTCTCCAATTTCTTTAGCAAGTTCATCGCATACTTCTTCAATTAGTTCTCTGGCTTTTCTTTCCTTTTCATAATCCTGCAGATATTGCTTCACCGATAACTTGGCAGCAGCCAACTCATTCACCAAATTGGAATTAACAATTTCAAGCCTCTGCCGTTTTTTCTTTTCTCGATTCAAGTCAGCTTTAACATCATCAACAAAGGCACGTATTTTCTCATGCTCTCTACTCCGCCAAGCAGCCCTTTCCTCACTAACTTTCCTCAAGAAGTGCTCAAGTTTCTTCTTCGAGGATCGACGCTCAGTCTCAAGCTCCTCAATGTGAGCTCGAGCCTGCTCTAGCTCAGCTTCAAGGGCAGAAACAATTGATACAGCACTTACATGTTGGTCAATACGCTTCATGTGGTTGTAAATTTTCCTTACCTCATCCGTTGTTTTTAAGCAGACAGGATCCCACTTTGTTGCTCCCTCCATCGCAGAGTTCGAAAATTGAATTGAAGGCTCGATCTTAAGAAGGAGAAAAACAGGTTAATATCAGAAGTGCAAAGAAATCAATATGCAAAGCATGCAGTTGTTTTCTTTTTTTCTTTTCCTTTTTTTTTCATGTAACTATCACAAGCTACAAGCATGCTGAGAGTAAATATATGGATCTAAGCAAGCAAACAGAAGCAATATCCTCATTTCGTAAAAATTTTTCTTACAAAATTCTTTTTTGAGCGGTTTCTCTAGTTTATCCCAGAGTTGGAGTGATTATTGGCCTTTTTTTTTTCCCTAATAATTAACTTGTTCACTCAACTTATAGAACTAAAACCATGTTGATTCATGCATTAAATGCATGTGATCTGTAATTCTATTCTTTCCCCTTCTAGTTTGTCTAGACTTGTCAAGAGTCTCAGATAGGCAATGAATGTAAAAGGTTTTAATAGATAGACTAATAATATAATGGTTGTGCAGAGTGCAGACAACTTTGATAACATCCAAAATGCCCAAAAATGAGCAAAATGGTACAAAACAAATCCCATCTAGAAGAAAGTACCAAATGCAGGTCCCACATGTAGCATGACATATGTGCCGTATTATGTGTGAGATGACAAAGGTTTGGTTTCCTATGCGAGTTCCATTCGTCATTTCCATATTGATCGTTGATGAGGTCAGCAAAAGTTCAAGATTCAGTTAAGGAGCTCACGGATGCAAGCATACCTTATGCAAGAGACCGTTCTTAGTGCCAAAGGCAGAACCAGGGCTCTGTAATGGATCCTTGGCATCTGAACTACAAATTTTGTCCTTGTGATGATAGTGGAATGGAACACCCATAAAATCTTTACCAGGCTGCAGTAAAGCACAAAGTAATGAACTCGAAATGTCCAAAATCATAATTCAAATTTCATAACACATAAATAGGACCCATCGATCAAGATGGAAAAGAGTAAAACTATCAATAAATACTAAGTATGACAACTTTCTGAAGCAATTTAAACAAATTATCAAATGCATTCGCTGTGTGAATCAAGCAAGGCCGTAAATATGAGCAAACAGTATAACACTTTATCGAGGAAATATCCATAGAAAACCTGTAAAACCATGCTCACAAAAGACTCGCATGATTAGAAAAACAAAACTATACCGGAGCACACAATGATGGCAAAACTATAAACATGATAAATGAATCAAAAAGGAGACTTTTGGGTACGTAATCATTTGAATCAATTACATTTAGCAAGCTTTCAAAGGTTCACTTTTTTGTTAGACATGCAAGCAAAATGTAAGGCATCATAAACATAAAAAATTCAAGAATAAACCAACGAAACAATGATGGCATTACAAAGATCAGTGTTCTTTTCAGTATCAACTATCAACAGTTGAAACTTCAAATTTAAGCACAAAATTAACAATCGTTAACAAGCAAAATACCCAAAACAATCCCTTCAAAATCACAGTTTTTCAATTTGATCACCTTATTCTCATTATAACTATAAAAAGAAGAAGGGGAATAAACAACAACAAAAAAGCACAGATCATGGAACCAGAAAAAGGTTAAAAATCTGACCTTAAACCCTAAGCGATCGCCCCTCCTTTCTGCGACACTAGACGTCACCGTCTCCGGCAACTGTAACCGCCACAATCCAGCTGCAAGCTTCCTGGCGGACACTTTCGAGGCACCTTTCCTCCTACGCCCTCGACCACAACCTCTCCGGCCACCATCCTCCTCCTCCTCTACCTCGTCCTCGAGCTCTTCCTCAACTCCACGACCTTTTTCTTTCACTCTCTCCTCCACCTTCCATTTCAACAAAGGCGTCTCCGGCCTGCTCCGCCTCCCCAAAACCGGCGTACCGCCGACCCGTTTCCACCTCCTGTTCCGTGCCTTCCTTTTCGTCGTTGGCTTGAGATCCGCGTCCGTCGGATTCCTCCCCGAAAATGTCGCTGGCAAACTAGCTTTCCCCGTCACCTTCATCACTCTCAAACTCAAACCTCTTCCATCAACATTCCAAAACCAAAAAAAAAAACACACACACAAAATTCCTAGTTTATAAAGAAAAATAAAACAACCCAAATAAAAAAAACCGCAAATTAGTTGGTGAAATATCTTTCTTTTTTCATAAGCGTGTGAAACTAATTTAAAAAAAGTGAAAAAAAAAAAAAAAAAAAAAAAAAAAAAAAACTAAAATAGAGAGCAAAAGCTGAGCTGAGCTGAGAAAGGATTGAGAGAGAGAGACAGAGAGAGAGAGAGAGAGTGTACGAGTGTCTGTGTGTATGTTTCTATGTTATTTTAACCTTTGCTTGTATGTATCTGAAAATGGAGAAAGGGACGTATCCTAGATTATGTATAGAAATACGTTAAGTCTTGTATCACCTTATTCCTATACGGTCAACCTACAATTTGGTAAGATACGGTGCCGTTTCACAGGCGAGCAAGGGGTTTCTTCATTACTTTTTACTTGATTAGTGGTGGCTTTTGCAGACAGACGTTGTAGTAGGTTTATATTTTTTTTTGTTTTTTGTAAATAGGAAATTAAACGACCTCGTTTTAAATAAGTCAATATCTTGGCAATTATTAGATTAAAACTTTTTCCCTATTTATTTTTCTTAAATCATAAAACAATAACAAGTAACTTAAACAAATATATAAATAATTGATTGAGTATTAACTCAATTGATATTAATATTATTATCAATGTATGAGAACGTGAGTTCAAATACACTTCAGATTGAGTGGGATTATGAATTATTTTAAGTATTGTATAAAAAAACATGTAGGATAAGAATTTATAATAAAATTAATGATTAAACAAATTTTTTTAAAAATTTTTTTGTGATTTTAAATTTAATTCAAATTTGTCCATATATAGATTTTAATTTATCAAATTACGATAAAAAATTTGAATATAGTATTTTATGAGTGTAATGATTATATTCTTATTATAACCTTTCGTATATTGTAATTTATATCTTTAAAAAGATTAATATAAAAGAAAGAAAAGAAGCAAAAGATAATGTTGCTTAATCAAATGGTCCAAAAAGCTATAAGTTAATTAATTATGTACGAATATCACATAGAATTCAACGAATAATAAATACTTGACATTGGAGAACTTAATGTATATACAATAATTTGGAATATTTCTTCATTCAAGTTTCTTGCCATTTGTTTTTTTTAGAGATTTGTAAGAAATTTCATGTATGTTGATAAGTTTTTTAGGGTCAATCCATTTTTTAAGCTTGAACTTGGTAATCAATCAGTGATGGATTTTGACATTAAATTTTGAAAAGTTTGAATAAATTTTTTTGAAATTTTGAAAATTTTAATGAGAATATTCAAAAATTTTGATAGGTCTAATTAAAACTTTTAAAATATTTAAAGTTTTTAAGAAAATTTACATAAAAAATCTAAAGAGTCTAATTGAAATTTTTAAAAACTTTCAAAGGTTTAATAATAATTTTTAAAATTTTTAGGGGTTTAATTAAAATTTTTAGAAAATTTTAAGGGTATAACTAAAATTTTTAAAAACTTTGGGAGGGGAAATGCCCCTAGGCTCTAATGAGGATTTGCCTCTTTTGGTAATGATTTCTACTTTAATGGTGATTTTTTTTTATCTAAATTAGTTTTTAAATTTGACATTTGTTTTTACATTGGATGTGTAAACTAGATAATTATTTTTAAGTTAAGGCTTAAACCTTTTTTTTTGTTTAATTTTTTTAAGGAAATTTTAAAGTTAAATTTGGACAAAAAAAAAAGTTCAAATTGCAAGTTGAGAATAATTGTAAAATTCAGATATTAATTTGAATAAAAAATCCATATCCAAATATAAAAACACTTGTTAAGTTCAAATTCAAATAATGTAATGACCATTTAAAAAAAAAAAAAAATTAAACCTTAAACCGTGAACTATTAATCGACTATTTTATCTTTTTTAAAAATAACTTGAATTCAAATTATTATTGTAAAAAAAAATCAACATAATATATTTGTAATTATTATATTTGTATTTAAAATAACAATATGATTATATAAATGGTAAAGAAAGAATGAAAAATTGGGCAATTGGGAACCCTATGTCCACAAGCTCTCAACAATTTCCTACACATAAAAAAGGTTAATTTATTGGCACAATGTTTGGGTGGCGGGCATCTTAACTCTCTTTTTTTTTTTTTCTTTTTTTGCATTATTTTAGACCGGTTTCCAAAGGTATCCAATGGAAATACCATGTGGCATTACCAGTAAATTACACGTGGAAAGCCATCAAAATTTATTTTAATTGAATCATTGTATGTATTGTTTGGAAGGCGACGAATTGTACCCACATGGCCTGGCTTGATGTTCGAGCCAAACTTAAACTTCAACCAATTTATTATGCCCTTAATTTTAACTTATAAAATACAGATCTAATTTTTAATAAATTAACCCTTGGTCCAACCTTATATTTATTCTTTATATAACACCATGGATGGGTTTATTAATGCTCAAACTTTTATCTAATAATATGTCAATGGAAAAAGGAAAATAAATTTATAAACTCAGTGAATAGAGCTCATCATAGTTCGAGTCAAGATAAAATATTATATTTGGGTTCAATTTGAAAAATAAGTTTAAAATTTTGCTTAAAATTGGTTAAGATGAAAATGTTAAAATTTGAGTTCGACTCAATTCACCCGTATTAATTTTTTATATTATTTTTATATAGAAATAAATTTAAAAATATAATACATCAAACACACTAAAATTATTAAAATAATTATTTTCCAACAAATTGAAAGTAATTTAAAGAAAATCTTTATACTTAAATAATATTAAAATAAATGCAACTTAACAAACAAATACTTTTAAAATAGTAATAAATTAACAACAAAATAAGATAATAACAATATAATAACAAAATGACAGTAAAATAGTGACAAGACAGTAGCAAAACAACATTAAACAATAGCATTTTTTTTTTAAATTCGGGTTGGGTCGGGGCCAAAAAAGCTTACCCGAAGCTTGACCCATTTTCTAATTTTTTTTTTTGTTTAAGCCCTTTTTTCAAATATATATTTTTATCTAAATCCTCTCATTTTTCGAATGGGTCTTCAAACCATATTGATGATTCGATCCATGATCAGATTTAATTTTAAATCTCATATCTATTTTTATACATGTTTTAATTTTTTTTTTCTTTTAAAGTAAACCATCGAGATTAATAGAATCTTTTTCATATTTTTATATTTGTAGAGTCAAGATTTTGAGAATTTTCTATTTTATTTTAGTTTAAATTTTATTGCGCGGAATTTCTATTCAAATTTATTTTTGTATATATTTTAAGTTTTAATCTGTTTATGTATTGGAATGATTTATTTCGGATTATAACATAATCATACTATTATTTAAAAAAAAAACTCATATGTTTTAGTAAAATTCTTGTCTTACATATGATTTGGTATGATAAAAGATTATGGGTACCCAAAAGAGAGACAAATAGACCATGGAAATTATGGGGTTTGCATGGGATTTTGTGGGATATAAATATCATCTGCTGCTAATCCCATGTTTGTGGGCCACAATTTGTGTTTTGAAGGTTAATTACCAAAGATGATTGATTTCATGCTGGGGGTTGTGATTTTGTGCCCATATTGACTTTATATCTTTAAAGAGTCTGGAAATCTAAACTTTAATCCCCTTTGGTATACAACTACCAAGTTTCATGTGATTTTGAGGGTTCATCCATTAATGCCAAATTTCACAGGTCATGTTGGTTTTATAAAGCTGCCATTTTTTTATTATCACTTTGATATTTAATTATCTGTTAATATTTTGGTATAGGTGAAGATGTGTTTTTAGTTTCTGTATTTTCACAAAATTTGAAATTTACCCTTTTGGATGGGTGATACGTTTACTTGCAGTTAATGTAAAAACAATGGTGATAATGAAATTAAATCTTGTAGCGTGAGACTAATAGAAAGCTAAACATATCACATGAGAGATAAACACTTATCCAAAGGACCCTTAATCTTTGTTTTTAGAAGGTTAAAACTTAAGTCTTAATTTTTTATTTAAAAATTTTAGTCTAATAATTAAAAACATAAGTATTTTTCGTCAAATTTGTCAATTTAACATGTGAGTTAGACTCTCTTGATATGATGTAACATCTGCTTGATGGAAAATAAATGTTATATTGATAAAATCTAACGAAAACTACCAATGAAAATAATGATTAGATGAATCCTGTGTTTTGTCTTGATGGTTAAGGATGTTCATTGTCTTAAATGTGATTTGGGTTCGAGTTGTGATAGTCGTATTATTGTTAGAGTTTTACTCTCTCCTTTTAATTCACCAAAAAAAAAATTTAAAATTTTAAAATACACGAAGCGAGATTTATTTTAAAAGGGTTAAAATTAAATTATAATTTCTTTAGTGAGCCAAAGTTAAACTTTATCATTATATTAATTTATAAATTTAAAAAGATTAAATGGATTATATTTTACATAATTAAAGTATCCCTACTTTAATTACAAAAGTTGGATGAGATGACAATGAT
Source organism: Kokia cookei (assembly GCA_039519145.1). NCBI lineage: Eukaryota > Viridiplantae > Streptophyta > Magnoliopsida > Malvales > Malvaceae > Kokia > Kokia cookei. The sequence continues at coordinate 6,192,876 of CM076899.1, read as the reverse complement.
TTTTTCTACTCTATGTATTGAGTAATTCTAAAACTCGTGACCAATATCTATCCCTTAATGTATCTACATAATACAAACAATTAATTACTGAATTCACTTCAGTAAATACCTTAAGAAAAAAAAAATATATACCTACTCTTTTAGAAAATTTTATTTTTATTTTTTAAAGTTTTTAATTTTTAAATTTTTTTTACTAGCGCTAATCCGATTAAACTGACGATTTCTGTTAATGGAAAGGTTTGATTGTTTTTTTTTTTTTTTTTTACCATTTAAGACTCAATAGGGTTGATTTTTTATTTTTTACTAAAAACTTTTTTGACCCTTAATTTTTTTATAAAACTAATAATTTTGTATTCATATAATTCTATTAACAGCAATCACCCAAAGATGATAGTTTTAAAATTCAATTTTTTTTTAAAAATTCTAAAATAATAAGAAACCAAAGCTGTCCATGTTATTGTCATGTTGGTTTACATCTCTTTCATATCTGCTTTTTTATAGCTTGAAGTTTGTACCAAAAGAAACTATTTGGTACCTATGGTTTCAGATGATTTTCTTACCTAATAACAATCAAAATCTTAAAACTGAACAATTAATATGAAAGGGATTTATTAGTATTTCAACAGCACACGAATCAACGCATATTAATATAGTGGTAAGACATATTTTATTTTTTAAAAAATAATTTAAACTCAAAACTTAAAAATAATATTGTTGAGGATAATCATGAATCTCGAGAAATTAATAAGAAAAATCTTGAAAATGAATGGACCAGCATTAGGCCAAGGATGAAGAGGGTCCTCCATGATAGTTGCGCGTTGGTATATGTGGCTTGCATATTTTGTAGTTCACTGTTCCACTGAATATCATCTATGTGGGACTGTACAAATACAAATCATAGGCTTCCAATCATCATCAACCTTTTGATTATATAAACTTTATATTTATATTTTTTTAATTCATTAAAAAATATTGAAAAATAATAATATTTTGAATGGAATTGAGGAAAATCCAAGTTGAGTTTCAACCAATTCATTTTGGATACGATAAATAGTTTGACTCGTGAATAAATTTATTAATGATAAAAAGAGAACGTAGTTCAACAACCTTTTACATCAAAACAATTATTATAAAATATTGTATATATTTGTAATATGTATACTATTTTAATTAAGTTGGTATAACGAATCAATCAAATATTAATTCAATTGAATAATGACTAAAATATCACGGATTTACAAAATAAATTAAATTTTTTAAAGATATTTTTATCATTTTATGTATATTATATTAAAAAAACACATAGCATTTAAACTTAAAACATTATAATTTTCAATATCTCTATTTTATCATTTCAACTAAAATCTCATTTATATTTTTTTTTATATTTTTATAAATATAATTGCTATATAATTTTATTTTTCATCCATTATATATATTCCAAACTTTAAAACTCCATGGACTCTTCTTTAGGTGTCCCATTGGCGGAAGCAATAAATGAGGATGTATAAAATTGTAGACCCAACTTTTATTTTTTTATTTTTGAATAATTTCAATTAAGATGATAGATAAATCGGTTCCACATTCCATCATTTCGACATGTATAAGATTCCATTCTAGGATGCTGAAATTGAAGTATTTAATGCTAAAATATTTTAATTTATTATAATTATAATTAATTATTTTTTTGAATTCTATTTACATAATGAATAATTTAACATTCAATGTCAGATCTTTTGGTAATTTGTTCATTACTTTCTTTTAAGTTAAAAAGTCAAATAATTTTTTAACGGAAATGTTAATTAAAATATTAATTTTTTTTAATAATGTTGGCCTAGTAACCCGTGTGATAGTCCACATGAACTCTACGCTAACATGACATTATTTATCTTCTATGACACGTTAACAAATAATTTTGTTAACCAATTGGATTAACAGAGGAGGAAGGTAAAGTAGTTTACATGGTAAAATTCTAAAGTGAAGGTTAAGAAGGAAGCTTTATGGAATGAGAGTTTAAGGGTTGAGGAAGAAGAAAGTGGGTATGTAGTTTGTGTGAGCTATTTGTATGATCATTTTACAGTAGGAGGCAAGCTTAACTATGTGTCTTGGGGTCACTAACAAGAAAGTTTGATTTGATACTCCTAGTAGTGATGGTGATGGTGATTCTAAGTCTTAGGATAAGACGTTTTAGGACAACAGCCAATCAATTACCTTGGACCTCCACATGGACCTCATATAGTATTAGCAGAGATGCTAAGTTCCAAAGTTCGCCAGGCTAAGGCTCGCAAACTAACTCAAGGTTCATTGGTTGGGAGGTTGTAACAGCCCGATTTTCAGTGGTGTCGAAAATAGTGATTTCGAGATCACAAATCTGACAAGTCAAGTCGTAAATTTATTTATTTACATATTTATGACTTCTTCAGCATCGTATTAAAATTTGGTTATGAAATTTTAATGTTTAGATAACTAATTGGGTAAAATGGACTAAATTGTAAAGGTTACAAAAGTAGACCTTTCTTAAGTAAAAGGACCAAATGGTCAATTAAACCAAATGGATTAAGTTAATGGAATGACATGAGTATTTAGGTGAAAATAGCATGATTAATTAAGTAAAATAAGGGATAATTAAGCTAATGATGAAAGTCACAAAATTTACAAAACTACCATTGTTATATAAATAAAAATTAAAAGAAAGAAAGATGAAATTTTCCTTATTTTCATCTTCTTCTTCATGGCTAGCTTGGGAAAACTTAGGGTTTCCATTGTTAGACTTTGAGTTTTTATTTGACTAAGTAAACTTCGTATGTTTTTAGTAATTTTTATGTTTTCGAGTCCGTATTAGCTTAATCTAGCTAGCTCAAGGACCAATTTGTAAATTTGTCAAATATCATAAATCTTACCATTTATGAATAAGCTTTTTCTTGAAAGTTTTTTATGGATTTGTATCTGTAACATCCGTGTTATTGAATTGGATTTGGAACAATGTTAGTGTAGAAATAAGAATTAGAATAAGTAAAGAAAGTAAGAAAGGTTAGGAGAAATTTAAGGATTTAATAGTAAAGGTGAGAAAATATGAGGGACTAAATAGCAATTTATTCAAACTGAATTATAAGTCATCATGGGATTTAAGTTGATTGAGGAGGGGAAAAAGAGTAATTTGGTGGAAGATATTTTTGGAGGCAAAGTTTTGGGTTGAAGCGTAAAGTTGAAAGGCCTAGGGACTAAAAGTGAAATTTTATCATTTCTATTAAGTGAGATATTTTAAGTGAGATTTTTAGAGAATTTGAGAAAGGTTAAAAAATCAATTAAAAGGCAAAAATATCAGCCCTTTTTATAGTCCAACCGTCCATGACATTCTCTCTTCCATCCAACTTTTGATTTTATTCCAATTAGATCCTTTCATCATTGTTAAGCCCTCCAAGCTCCAAAACCTTCCATTTTCTTTGGAATTTCTGAAATAAAGTCATAAAAGAGAGCTAATAGACACCTCAAATCTCATATAGAGTTACTTTTGGGGTGTTAGAGAGATAAAGGACTAAATTGAGAAATTTTGAATTCAAGGGTTAAGGTAAGAAATGGTTAAATTCTCATGACATACATGTATTTTACTGTTATTTAGCATGAAAATTATTGAATTATAGCTTATAGCTTATATGTGTTTATGTGAAATTGAAGAGAAAGAGAAGAAACATAAGGGACCAAATTGAAGACAAAGGAAAAGAATAGAGCAAGGGGTAAAAAGAGAGGAAATTCAACCTTTTTGTTGTAAGTACTACAAAATTTTTGATTTATAGTTTATTTTCTCTAATGGTATATGAATTATTAGCATAAAAATTATTATATAGGTACATAGTTTGAATGTTTACAATGAAATAATGAACGGATTAATGTGTGATTGAGTAAAACAGTTTGGACAGAACAGAGGATTAACTTCGAAAATTCACCAAAAATTATATATAATGATTTAAGGGTCGAATTATATATGTAATTAAATCTTATTTAGTGTAGTTTCATATGGAAGAATCAGTGAAATAAAAGGAATTGTATATTTCGAGATATACTAGTTTTTGTGTAACAAGGTCAGAGTAGATTCGAGTTCCCCTGTTCTGACTTTGAAAAATCATAGAAAAATTTAGAAAAATTATTAGAGATTTAAATTTGTATGGATGAATCCTTAATGAGTCTATTTTCAAAGGAAACAGACGAGAACATTATTGGATTCCTGTAATAAAAGATAGATAATTTTTAGTGAAGAAAGGTCGAAACTGTCTGGCTGCAGAGAAGGGGTAAATTTAAAGAATTTACTGTACAAATTGGCTAAATTAAAAATTCTGAAATTTTTATGGTAAAAATATATTTGAGTCTAATTTTATAAACATCAAACAAAATATAATTTTGAGTTCTGTAGCTCAAGATATAAATAATTTAGTGACTGTGATGCAAGTGGACAGCTTTGAAAATTAATGTGAAAATAAAAGTAAGAGATATGTGATGATGAATATGTGAGAAAAATGTATATGTGAAATATCATGTGATTAATTATAAATATTGATTATATGACTAAATGGTGATATTGAGAAAATAAAAGTGATAAATATATGATTATGTATATGTGAAGAGAAATGTAAATGTGATGAATAAATTGTGAATAATGATGTTAAATGAGATTATGCCCATGTAGACGAATTAGAACCGTTGTGATATTAGTGGCATGCCATTAAGAAACACTAGCGCGCTCTCTGATTAGCACTGTGTGTGCTTCTGTTTCCCCAGCACTGTGTGTGCTTTTGTTTCCCCAGCACTGTATGTGCTTTTGTTTCCCCAGCAGTTATGTTCTTCTGTTAAGTACTTTGGTACTTCTAGTAAGTACTTTGGTACTTTCTGTTAGTTCCGTTTATCCGATGGGTTTTATGAAAGTCTACAATGAGCTAAAATGAAAAAAAGGTGAATCAAAGTATGAAATGTGCCATGGTGGTAAGTTATATGATACAAATGAGTAAAAGTAAAAGCTTATAAGTAAGAGTATTTACATGATTTTACATTACTTTTGTGGTACTTACTAAGCCTTCACCGTCTCAACGCGTAGGTACAAAGTTACAAGGAGTAAAGTTGAGTTCAGGGACCTCTCATCACATCACATCATCCTTTGGAGGACTCCAAATATAGGTATTTATTTTAAAGAAAATGACATGTACAATGGTACTTGTATGAGTCTCTAATGAGTGCTAAAAATGTTATCTCGAATGTTATGAATTATGAAATGAAATGATTAATATACGATATTTCAACTCGAATGGTCTTAAAAGACACCGATTTTTAAAGAAAATTTTTTGTTACTCAACTTTATGTGCCGTACTGTAATGTAATGCTTCTCTATTGGGTTTATACGTGTAAACTGGGTATAAGGGAGTTATAGTATCCTTGATGATTGGGCTAGATCTTCTTGTAAAGTGATTTTTGATGAAATTAGGATTTAAGGACTAAAATGTTAAAATAGTAATCTTGTTGTACTTGTTGTGAAATAAATGGAATTGCATGGATTTGTATGAGGACTATGAGTGTTTGGCTGGTATGGGTTGGGAGGAAAGGAGTATTTTTCATGTTTCGTGTTGAAAGGACTAAACTAAATAAAAAGAAAGTATCAAGGGTAAAATCGTAATTTTACCAAAAAGAGGTTTAATTGTGTTAAAAGAAATGATTGTGTGATTTAATGCTAGAAATTGAATGATTTGTGAATGTAGACTATGACCGTGCCTCCGATCGAGGAAAAAGAAAATTAGCGGAGTAGTTCCTAGAATCCATTCATAACTGCAATCCAATTCGGTAAGTTCGTATGGTTAAATTCTAGTTGAATTTCATATTCTTGTATTGTAAACCATTGTAGTGAATTGAAATGATGATCGAAAGTTGGAAGACGAGAATAAAGACAAAGAAAGGCAATGGGCTTTGAGCCGTAAATGAAAAAGGTCTGATGACTAAGTGTCATCATGAGTATATGAATCCTTTACAGATTACGAGGTCCAATGACTAAGTGTCATCGTGAGTATATGAATCCTTTATAGATTATGAGGTCCAATGACTAAGTGTCATTGTAAGTATATGAATCCTTTACGGATTGTGAGGTCCGATGACTAAGTGTCATTATGAGTAAATGAATCCTTTATGGATTATGAGGTCCGATGACTAAGTGTCATCGTGAGTACATGAATTTCCTTTACGGAACAAGAGGTCCAATGACCATATGTTATCGTGAGTATTAAATGAAATGAGTTCCATTGCGGATTAAGGGTTCAATGACTTTGTGTCATCGTGAGTATCAAATGCGAGTTGAAACTTACCTTGGATATATACAGTATTCCATTCGGTTAATTTGATTTTTAAAACTCTTGAAGTTTGATAAATCTATTTAACTTTATGAACTTACTAAGCCTTAAAGAGCTTACCTGTGGATTTGCATTCGTTTGTAGATTCAACTTTGCTGTTCGAAGATCGGATCATTTTGAAGCATTACACTATCCCAGAGTTGTTGGATAGATTTTTACATCACTTGGTTATATGACATGTACTAGGATGATGTCACTTATTGCTTATGTACAATGAGTTTGTGAAAAACCTTGCTATGTTTGATGAAATATTGAAAGTAGACTTAAGTACCTTGTTTTGACATAAAAATCATGTACTCGTGTTAACTTAAATATATACTTAAAGTTGTGTACTAATGAAGTAATGAACTTGTGTTTGGTATAAATCTTGATATCCTGCATACATGTTTCGATAGAAGTACAGGGTAGGAGAGAGGTTGTCCACTGACTTGAGATGTATCAGTAGTTTGCATACTTGTATCGGTAGAAGCTGTAGGGTGAGAATTATAGCTCTCCGGAGTTTTTAGTATCGGTAGTTGCATGACAAGTATCGGTAGAAATCTATACCATTTTAGAATTGTTTACTGAGAGGGATACTACCGATACTTGACCATTAGGTACCGGTAGAAATCTTCCAAAATATTAAAAATGTCATTTTTACCCTTGTTGATTGATGTTTATGTTTAAACGACAATGTGTAATATGTGAAGTGAAATAATTAATAAATAAAGTTATATATATAACGATTAGATGAACAGTGACAAATGAACAATAAAACACCGAAAATCCTAACCGACGACGGTGTTCGGATTTTGGATGTTACAGAGGTCGTCTATGCATGGTTCGTCGTGTCGTTGGTTCCATTGAGAGGCATGTAGTTCTCTTTGGGCATGGTGTGAGGTCTGTTACATAGGGTATACCAAATTTTAAAATGACAATATTAAAAAAATTCAAAATAGAAATCAAATTTATACAAAGTTCGTAAAAAAAAAATTGAAGTACATATGAATTACTATACGGGTAGTCATTTTTAAAATTTTAACATTTTAATCAATATTTTCGTTATAAAATAGCAATCTGACACTTTTTAAAAAGCTAATGATCAAACTTATATTTTTAAAAGGTTGAAGGTGAGATTTATCTAAAAAAAGAAATTTAAATTAACAAAAGATATAAATATTAAAAATTAAATTTAACATTATGAAAAAAATATAAAAATTCTTCTTAATATATTATAATTTTTAAAAATGAAAACTAACTTATCTTATTTGTAAAATTTTAAAAATTTCATTAACATAATCTTATTTTTATTTGTAAACATAATAAAAAGTGTTAGAATAAAGTTTTTTTAATATATATTTGATAAAAAGAATAAAGAGCATTGATAAGTTTAAATTTACGAATCATCATATATATTGTAATATTTTTATTTAAATTTTTTTAAATTTCGAATAAATTTCGAATCTAAACGAATAATTTGATCCATGAATATGTGTAATGTGAAGTAAAAGGATAGACACACATTTGCCTACCATGTATTCTCCTTTCATAATGTTGAATACGTAAGCATTGTTGATTGCATTATTCAAGTCATAAAATGCGTTTAGGCAATTGTTAAGGAACATAAATTATGTAAGCTATGGGCCTTTAGGGTGGCAATTATTAAAGAGGAAAAACCCTCTTTTGATTATAAAAACAGTAGCATCAAAATCAGTGAAATGCATTTAAATTAAAAAAAAAAAACACTTAGCATAGCTACAACTTCTTTTAAAAAAGTAGGGATAAAATATTTAAGCTGTAAGCTAGGCCTAGGGAAGTAGGGATAAAATATTTGCATGGGTTTTCCAAGCTATTTGCATGCATTTTCGGGTTAAAGATTCCTTTGAGCAAACTTATTAAGGCATGCATGGGCCCTGCTTAAGGTTTGCTTGATCATGGGCTAAGCCCTTGAAAAGGAGGGGGGCTACGGCGTCGACTTGCCTGCTTTCTATGTCCTTGAAGGTTAGGACTAGACCCCACAACTGTAATTGACGAAGTCAGGAATATTTTTTTTAGTAAAATTTTTATAAATTATAAAAATGATTAAATGAAATATAACACAAATGTGAAACAAATATATGAAAACGACAATTTATATAAAATAAAAATTATTAATCTATGAAAAAAAATATATAATTATAACACAATAAATATAGGACCAATTATTTGAATGAAACCTTAGACCCACCAACTTTTTACCAAAAAAAAGGATCCGTCCCTTTTAATTTTAGCTAATATTCGACTCATGGTTTAATTTATCTCAACATTCCTCTCATTGATTCTCACTAAATAAAAAGAAATATATTTAATATTTATTTTTTTATGAAAATTTTTCATAACTCTTTTTTTTTTTGGTGGTAAAAAGAGGCATCCTAGTGCCTTTATTCATAATAATTAAACATTAACAAAAGCAGTAGAATCATCTAAAAGGAATTGATGAACATAAGAAGTAGGTGATGTTAAAATACGAGTGCCAAAATCCACTAAGGAGCAAGTACGGGCAAGGTGATCTGCAACAAGATTTCCAGACCTCCTTATAAACTGGAATTCGACAGCAGTAAACTTTGGAGCTACTTCTTTAATTTTGCGGAAGACCTGCTGAACAATCTTTTAACATCTCAATTGCAGCTAAACAATCACTCTCGACAACTAGTTTTGTAGATCCATGTGATTGAGCAACCTCCAGACCATATAAGATCGCACAAATTTCAGAATTAAAAGCTGTACCTCTGCCAATAAATCTTTGGAAACCCACAACCCAGCTCCCGGATTCATCTCGAAACAAACCACCTGCAGCAGACCAGCTTCCATCGTTTGCAGCAGCACCGTCCACGTTAAGCTTGATCCAACCACCAGCAGGAGGCTGCCATCTGGACTTACTATTAATATCAGTAACATGGGGCAATCTCCTACTAAATACACCCCAAATATGATTAGCCATATTACCTGCAGTACTGGAAATTACCAAAGGCTAATCACATTTATTTTCAAAAATAAAAGAATTCCTTTGTTTCCACAGAAACCAACAAGTGACACCAAACTTTATTGCAGCTTCCGGACTAGAAGAACCCAACCAACTTTGTCCTTTCAAATTTGACAGCAACCATTCATCTAAAGCCATATAAAAAAAACCATGCTGAAGCGTAATTGAACCTTGTAACATCCAGACTGTTGCAGCAATAGGACAACCGCGCAAAACATGGAGGATTGATTCTTGAACCGCCCCACACCGCTCACATTGCTCCGAATCAGCCAGCCTCCTTCGAACTCATTCAGAATTTGTTAGCAAACGCCCCCGACGCACCAGCCATAAGAAATGTTTAATCCTTGGTGGAAGCGCATTATCCCAAACTAGTTGCCATCGGTTATCAATGATTCAGCATCTCCTGTTACACTCCCATATGCAGACTTTATATAGAAAAGGCCATTTTTGCTAGGCTTCCACAAACAAAAATCATTCCCAAGAGAGTCACATGGGGTACTACAAGCTGCAATATGCTCTAAAATTTCCTTAGGAAAATAATTTGACAGTACCAGCCAGTTCCAAGATCCATACCGATCAACAAAATCAGCAACTTTCACCTGCGGCGCAATAACCTTTCCAGGAAACAAAAAATCCTGGAGTTTCCCCAAATTTGGCACCCACTCATCAAGGACAAAACTCACCGACTTACCATTCCCAATACCCCAGTACACCCTTTCACAAAACGAGTCCCACACTTTTGAAATGGATCGCCACACATAAGAGCAAACAGATCGAGTAATTCTAGCTGGGCAAACTTCTCTAATTTTGTATTTTGAGCGAAGAATCCGAACCCACAGAGCATCTATTTTTGTTACCAGATGAAAGGTAAGTTTCATAAGATACGAGACATTCCGAGGGACAAGCTTACGTATCCCAGCACCACTCGTCTCACGAGGAGTACAGCAAACATCCCATTTGACAAGTGGTATTTTATTGCCTGTGTCAGACGACCCCCAAATAACACGTCTCACAATCTTTTCTATACACTCCATGACACCAATGAGTATCATTGCCGACTGCATGAAGTATCCAGGAACCGTTAGAAGAACAGACTTCGCAAGTGTAATTCTCCCAACTAAAGATAACAGTTTCGTATTATATCCATTCAGCTTTGATTGAATTTTGTCAACAATTAACTAAAACGTACTTTCTTTATTCTAGAATGGAATAACGGTACACCCAAATAACTCCCCAAATCCTCCGTAATTTAAAAACCCAATAAATTACCAATACTCGTCCGAATGTCCCCATCGGTATTATTAGAAAAGAATAATTTTGACTTGCCTTTATTGACTTTATGTCCTGAGTATTTGCGAAACTCATTAATAATACCCTTCATCACACCCGCGTTTTCCACTGTTGCTTCACCAAAAAAGACGAGATCATCTACAAAGAACAAATGTGACAATGCCGAACCATCTTTTCCTAAAAAAATAGGCATCCAATTTCCATCAATCACTGCATCATGAATCAAATGTCCAAATCGTTTCATAGTAAGAACAAAAAGATAAAGAGAAATAAGATTACCTTATCGAATTCTTCATAACGGGATAAACTCCTCCGTATATTCACCATTCTAAAGAACTTGCATTGAGGACGAAGTAACACAGCTCATAATAGATTAATTTTCATAATTTTTAATATTAAACATAAATAAAATTAAAATATTTAAAAGGAAAGTTACATAATTTCAGGACATATCTAAAAAAAAATTATTTTTGGTAAATTTCATGGGATAAATATGATTAATAGTTTTATTACTTTAATTATATACATACCTTGAAATCTTCCAAATTACATTGGAATTCCTTTTCATTCCAAAACCATATTATTTATTTCAATTTATATATTTTGATAAGTATGAAGCCATTATTAATATTGTCCGTTGTCCTCAATTAACCATTTGTCCTTTGAGTTTTGGTTTCGTATGCATCTCTTATTCTAAATTAACCAACAACAAAAGATGATTTACGTAACCATTTATCTCATTAATGGTTAAACTATTAAATTATGATTTTTTTTCACGCAATTAACACCCTTGATAAATTACGTATAATGGTAAAATTTTATTTTGATATAGTAAGTTATCCGATGAAACATTGTAAATGAATTCGAATATCTTGGTGTCAATTAAATTTGATGCTCTTTCGAGCTAAACATATGCACTTGTGTTAGGTTATTTTTCAGGCTAAACTTTTTATCGTCACATCAAATAGTCTGGTCAAGGATTTATATAAATGTAAGGTTAATCATCTGGACTAAACTTATAAAACGACATCAAGTTATTCGTTTGAACTAAACCTGTGTCGCATGTATCTTTGAGTTTGCAAAAAATGTCAGATCTCGGAATCATTGGAATTAACCTGTAACCATGTTTATGATACATTTACGAAGTTTCATCGGGATAATTCCATCATGTAAGTTTATGTTATTCCATTTCAATTTAATTTACTTTCACCCTTTTTAACTAAGTTGTAAACAATCCAAAGTTGACTAAAACTTATATACAATCTCACAATATAAGATACATATACATATAAGAACCTAACAAGAGTGGAAAAGAAGATGTTGTTCATCTTAGGGATCCCGAGTTCGAGCACCTATATTTGTCAAAGGGTTAAGAAAATATGAACATATAATCAAAATATAATTACATCATATGAACTTACCTTAAAAAAAAAAACAATCGATAAGGTGTTAGGGATTAATTCAAAATTATTCTTTTTTCATGAATAATCCTGATTTAAATCTCGATCTTAATCATAATTTAATTTAATAATTAATTCCAAACATCATTTAGCAGCATGCTATAAATATATATTTCAGTTCAATTTAATTTATCTGATATTCCTTCAAGTTTTACATTTTATTCAATTTAATCCCTAAAACCAATATTGCCATAACTTTCAAATTTGAGCTTCAATTTTGGAAGTGATTTCAATTTTATCCTTCTACAGCCCTCTAATATCCATAATTACAGAAATTTCATGTCAATTTCAAAAATGTTTACACTTTAGTCCCTATGTTCAAAACTAACAACTTTCACTTTACAAATTAGTCATTTTTCACATCTAAGCTTTAAATCTAACAATTTAGTTACCAAAAGCTTCAAGATTCAACAATGGAAACTTTTATAAACTTTAATAGTTTTGCAAAATAATCATTGGGTTAGCTAAATCAAACTCCCAAAATCTCAAAGACATAAAAATTACAATAAACGCACTTGAGATCACTTACCAATTTGAAGAAAAAAGCTTGAAAAATTAAAAACCCTTCCTTTCAAAGATGAAGAAGGTGATGAAATGTTTCTGTTTCTTATTATATTTTTATCCATTTTATTTCTTTATAACATTTATTTTTAATGAAAACTTAACATATTTTACTTACTTTAAGTCCTCTAACCGTCCAGTATTATTAAAAATGGCCTAATTACCATTCAACCCTTGGTTAAATATGATTTAATCCTTGTAACTAATAAAAATCAATAGTGATTAATTTTAACCTTTTTTACGATTTCGTCCTTATACCTTAATTGATTAACTATTCAGTAAAATTACTATGCCAAAATTCAATATAATATTAAAATAGACTCGTAAATATTAAATAATGATTACTGACTCAATCATTGAAGAATAGGATTTCAAAATTATCATTTTCGACACCACTAAAAAATGAACTCTTTTTACTCCAATGAACAGGATTCTATTGTCCATTTATTCCTGAGATTGTCCAACAACTGTGGACTTTTGTTTATAACCATCGTCGGGTTAGATCTCCTCAACCAAGTAATTGAGAAGAATGGCTCGCAAAGGAGTAGGTTCAACACCCTCCCATTCCTTGGTTCACTGTCTTTACCTTCAGTTTATGAGAAATTTGTTGTCTTTTCGAAGACAAGTCCCTCAAGAGGTTACTTGCAACGAATAATCCTTGTTGCTGGCGAATTTTTTGCAGTCTCCCCTCGTAAAAAAATTTCAGTCTCCCTCACATTGTTCCAATTGTAAGGAAACCTCCTCCACTACGAAACTAAATTCTGATGATTCAACTATTGGTAATTCAGGTAAAGCAGGTGCCATTGCACTTTTCGTGATCACCAAGGCCGTTGGGTGATTGATTCCTATCGTCACATCCCTAATGCAACTAGCGTAGAAGCTGAACTTTGGGCACTGAGAGATTGGACTAGTATTAGCTTGGGACCTTAACATAGAAAATTTTGAAATTGAAGTTGATGCCATCTGTTTTGACTAATGAGTGTAGGATGTTCCTCCATTCAATGAGCTTCTAGCTCTATGTTACATGTCTTTCGTAAAACAAAACAAATATGTAAATACTTTGACCTGTTTAAAAAATAGCTACCAATCTTTTCTGTCTCATACTGTAATCTCTTTTAATAACTTATTTTCTATATGTGACTATCCACCTAGTTGTTTGTCATTTATTGTGTGAAAGACGCATACAAACAGATCATGTATTGGACTTTAATTTAATTTTCTAAATATAAAAAAAAGAGTCAAAAACAAAAAAAAAAGTGCTTAATCTTTATATATGAGAGTCATAAAGTGGATAAGATTTGATTTTTAACCAATAATTAATGAATGTTGAACGTGCTTAATCATTGTTTTTAAAAAATATATGTTTAAAATTTGAATATTTTTGAATTCAACAAGTAACTCCAGTGAAAAAAAAAATGATGTTTATTTTAGGGATTTCGAGTTCAAACGTCTATGTGTACAGGGTGTCTGTGCATTGTCAAAAGATTAAAAAAATATGAATAGATACTACCATATAATCACACAATATATTAAATTTTTTTTTTGAATCTCTCTATATATTTGTAATTATTTTACGATCATGAAAAACATGTAAATATATAATGTAACGGCAGCTTGGGTTGGGTGCCCGTTATATTCCTCTATCTAATTCGTGTTCACACATTTGCTAGATTCCACCCCCTATCCGCGTTCACACTAGCTATAAGATACGGCTCGGCTCTTAGCTAATTCAACTTTTATTAATGGCTTACTCAATATAAAACCTTGAGACTCTTTTTTTCAAACATCCATCTCTATTTTTCTTTTTCTTTCTTTTGATACTTTTTTAAGTACCTCATATCAAATTCATTCATTCAGATTGAATTAGGAGTGTACAAAATTTAATTCGATTCAAAAAATTCGATAAAAGTTAAATTTTAAGTTAAATAGTTCAAATTATTCGAATTAATCAAATTATTTGAATAAACTCGAATAAAAAAATTAAATTTTTATATTTTATCATGTTTGAATTCCAAAAAATAGTATAAGATATCAAAGATATTTAATAGACATGTTTTTAGTAATATGCATTTAAAAAAAAAAGTAAAAGACAACGTTGATAATTTGGATAAATAAATAAAAATGGTAATAAATAAGCAGTCACCGAAGAAGCCGAACCACAGCCAAGTCAAGTCAAATCAAGCCAACGTCATTAAACAACCCCGAGCTAGTTTGGTGATGATCAGATCAACAAAGCTCTCGTCAGCCACGTCAGACATGTCATCCAACGTGGCAGTATTTTAGTTTGGCTTGACGCTTTTACCCTCCTTTCCTCCCCCATTCTTATATAGAACCCATTGCTTATCTACATTCCAAGTCCTTAGTCCTTATTCCCTCCGTTTGTTTATTAACCAAAAAAAAGCAAATTTTAATGGGAAATTGTTTGAGGCATCAACAACATCAATCATCAACACTATGGGCCGGCGAAGACTGGGGCTCATCGTCCTCGGCGGCGAACGAAGGTGACGAAGAAAAGTGTCTTCTTGCAAATAATCCAGAAAATGGTTTGAAAGCATCTCCTTCAGCTATTCATGAAGTGAAAGTGAAGATATCAAAGAAGCAGTTGGAGGAGTTATTAGGTAGGGTTGATGCAAAAGAATTATCAGTACAGCAGGTTTTGGAACAGTTGATCGATGTAGGTAACCAATACGAAGCAAATCAACGGTCCTGGAGGCCTGCACTGCAAAGCATTCCTGAAGGTGAATTGAGCTGATGATGATCATAGATGGTAAAAGCTAAAAAAAATGAAACCTAGAAAATTTCTCTCTTTTTTCCTTTCTTTAGGGATTTTCTTGGGAAAGTGACAGAACAGAGAAAATTAAGTTTTTACAGATTTTGATAATCAGTTTGTATAGAAGATGGGATTTTGTTGTACAGAGTTAAAAGACTTCAAACTTACTCGTAGCTCTATTATTATTATTATTATTATTAGAGTAAAAGGCACTTGCCTCATAACTTTCTTTTTGGATTTAAAAATGCCTACTTTGTCTTTCCGGATACGGAAATACTTCTCAAATCCCAGTAATCCAGAAAATCACACTGCGAAGCTTATCTTGTTGACACGTTGGGTAAAACATGTTTAATTGGATTTTGAAATTTTTAGAAAACACAATTAATTAGATATCATTTTTACATGTCAACAAAAATTCGTCAAGTTAAACACGTTTTTACGTATTTTTTTAAAATTTATCTATTTCTTTAAATCTTAAAAAAAAAAAGACATAAATGCACAAATTAGCCGCTATTATTATTCATTTCTCTATTTTAATTATAAAATAATAAATTCCAATATTTACTATAAAAATAAATATAATCTTTAGTAAAAAATATGTTTAATTTCAATTACAATTAAATATTTTAAATTTATATCTAATTCAATTATATATTAACTTTTTAAAGTTAATTAGTTATCACTATTAAAAGTTTTAATGAAAAATTGATTAGAATATAAAAATACCTCAAATTTAATATTATAATTAAATAATTAAATATTTAATATATATTTGCATAAAAAATTAAACAAGAAATAAAAATAAAATAAAGGAGGAAAATAAAATATGATTATCATTGCTAATTCAAGAATGCATTTATCTATAAGTACTTTCTAGGTTCAAGTCTCACTAAAAAAAAAAATATTGAGATTTTATTGGTAGGTGATTATGCGCATTTACATGGTCCGTTTTTTTGTGTATTCATTGAGCTGTTTTCATTTATGAATCTACTACATTTTTAGGTATTTGGGCTCTCATTAGATTGTGAAGAGAAAATTCTTATTTGGATAATATTGATCAATTAAAAGGTCCTTCAACTCTTGATATATAAAACTTTATAGATTTCTCTCAATAGTCAATTTTTTTATAACACTTTTTATCCAGTTCAATCGTCGGACCCGAATTACGGGATACTATAGTAAAACAGAGACATTCACATGCACAATCATCCAAGAAATTTCTTTTTAATTTCGATATAATTCTATTCGGATCACATGCATAAAATAGATGTTATAACATAAATAAGGCTGATCAAATTTTAAAACAGGCATCCTTCGTTTCAGGTGATTTATAGTTTCCATTTAGAAGCTTTAAACTAAGCACACCAAGGTGATCTGCAGATGTCCACCTCAGGTTTGTCCGCCAAATGAATGCGGAAGGTAGTTCGCCATATCCTTGTGCTTAATCCGAATGCCGTAACCACACGATCTAGTCTTGTCCACCACATAGACTCGCTTTTGGATACTACGCCGCATCCGATGAAGATAACGTGGTTCGCATTTTATTTCCGTCTATTATCCGCTGCGCATTTGTATTATTTTATTATTAAGTGATCTAACTTCGAAGAGTCTTGGCATTTTAATAGCTCATAAAATGGAGCTTAATAGCTGGCCTTTTGAGGCAACTACAAATGGCTCTCGCCAAAAATGTTGATATATGATACTTCGACACCACATATTTGATGGCAAAAATAGATAGGGGGGAGGGGGGAGAACTGACTTGCTTCGTATCTTAACTCCCCGTAGCTCATGCCTAGTATAAATTTTAACTCACCTTAGATTGACACGGGTGATTTCAGATTTTTGGGAGGTTATACAGACCAACTATTTCGTTTGATTTGGGAGATTGAGAATCAATACTGTTGATGGAAAGATTAGACAAAATTAAAATTGTGGTGGTATTAGGTCAGTTCACTCGACGTGATCGGTGGTGGATAATGTAAAGAATGAACTCGTTAATGAAGAGCTACGGAGAAAGATGAAAAAGAAAAGAAGCTTGGAGAGAAGACCCACTCCTGTTTGCTGTTTTCTTGTCTTTCTTATTATATACATTTTTTTTTGTGGAAAAAAAAAACCTAAATTAAACCACTCAACTTCCCTATTATTTCAATAATTTCTTAGAAGACACTCAAAATTTAAATTATTATTTTTGTACGAGTCTCAACTATTGATTGCATTATACTGTTTTGTCCAATTTATTGACACTTTAATAATTTTCGAAAAATTTCAGGATAGTCCCTAAAAAATAAAAAGATTTCTATTTTTTAATATACGTCAGACTATCAAATCAAAAAAGCGTTGATCAAGAGATCTCAAGCCTCAATAACCACCCAAAATTTCTTAGATTTGTCTTAACCCATCTTAAGAGATTACCAAAGAAAAATTGGAAATAACGGTTTTATTGAACTATTCTTAAGGACATATAAAACAACTTCTATGTCATACTGATATACATAACAAGTCTCATTTTGACCAATACTTCTTTGAACACGTTCGAATTTTATCTAAATATA
This sequence comes from Kokia cookei, assembly GCA_039519145.1. NCBI lineage: Eukaryota > Viridiplantae > Streptophyta > Magnoliopsida > Malvales > Malvaceae > Kokia > Kokia cookei. Next base: position 6,174,859 of record CM076899.1, on the reverse strand, counting down.
TTCACTAACTGCATATTTTAACTTCATTAAATTTGTTGATTGTATATGGATTATACATGGTAAAAAGCTTTGTTCGAGTATATGATATTTTTTTTAATATGAGTGTATATATGATATTTTTTCTCGAATAAGGAAATTTAAATACACGTAAGGATAATTAGAGTGAAAATGAATATATCCTTAGATTATTTTTATTTTTATTTTTGGTAGAAAGAGTCAGTTAAAATCGATTACAAAATTAAACACATACTAGCTTAACGCTTGAATGCGATCATTATCTAACAATCTAAGAACTGAAAATGGGGGTGTGTGAAAAACTCGAAATAACCCATCCGTTGGCATAGAAATTTTCGTCATATGATTAGCAACTCTGTTCAAAGATCTTAGAATATGATAGAGACGAACCTCCCATTGACGATGAAGTAACTGATACAACAAACGTACTTCAACAAGATTATTTTGTGCGCCACCACCTGAAGAGAGTAAGTCGACTAATAATTTATGCAAATTTATTTTTATTACAGTATAAATATTAGACATAGGAGTGGCTAGTCATATTAATGTAAATTTTAAAATAGTAGAACAAATCTTTAAATTTTGAGGATATCATTGATGAGGACGTCGTAAATTTTGAACATGAACCGTAAAATTGACATGATAAATATAAAAAATAATTTAATTTATTTATATGTTAGAATATTTTTTTTAAATATCATATATTCACATTATAGCCCATGCAAATCCCCTTTAAGTTTTGTCTGTCGGAATAGAAAATCGAGACCTTTAAATATAAACAAGCTATGGAGATAATGGGTACTCATGCCAGAAACCTCGTTTCGGAACAACCGATCCAACCCAAGCCATGACCATTCAACAAAACTAAGTGGCGAACAGTGGAAACACATAGCATAATCCATTTAATCCACCCAAAAGCAAACCCCATATTACTCATAATGAACTCTGAAAAATGTTAGTTGACCTGATCATAAACCTTACTAATATCGATCTTCATGGCAACCTCGCCCACTCTACCCCGCCCTTTGTTCTCCATATGGTGAATCAACTCAAAAGCCACAATAATATTATTTGTGATCAACCTCCTAGTAAGGAAAGCAGATTGCACCGGAGAAATAAGCTTCGTTAGGAGCACTCGCCAACACCTTGTCTAGAATTTTATAAATTACATTACACAGTGCAATGGGGTGTAAGTGATAATGCGATCAGGCTTGTCTTTCTTGGGGATGAGAACAATGTGCGTCTCATTAAGGGCGTGTGGGTATTTGACAGTGCTCAAGCCAACCACAGCATTGCTCAAATACATCCTGCCCCACCACCAATCAGTCCTTCTGAAAGAAAGCAAGATTCATCCCATCTGAACCCAACGACTTATCTAGATGCATATCAAAGACGGCAGTACGGAACTCCTCTAGCCTGAATAGAGCTAAAAGAAAGTCATTGTTATCGGCAGAGACTAAAGCTGGAAAGCTATGAAACTGGTCAAAATTGGCATGATGGGAATTAGAGAACAAATTAGAGAAATAAGAAAGAAGGACACTTCCCATACCGGCCTCCTCTGAACAAGGATTACCATGATCGTCATACAACAAGGACATGTGATTTGTCCACTTACACTTCGACGAGATACCTAGAATTCGCTTCATCGTGATGCATCCAGAATAACTTCCAACGCTATCTCCAATAAACGGACTCTTGTTGCATAATAGAGTTCAATTCCCAGCACAAAGCAAACCAACGCTCATGGTCCCACTCGAAGCGAGCCCTCCCCAAACTCCGCTTGACCGCCTTTATCCGGCTCCCAAAATTACCGCCCAATTAAACATCCCAGACCAGTCCCTCAACTTTTGCCCTCAATAAACCAGTCTATCGAGGACACAAAGCGATGGGCTAGCCGACCATTCTCGTTGCACCACACCTAGAAAACCTTCCTCCGAAAGCCACTTGTTTTCTAATTGAAAATGACTCAGCATGGGAACAACACTACTGGCCGATGCAACCAACTTTATAGGGTAGCACTAATCAAATTATACAGCCTGTGCCGCACTGCCATTGAATTTTTTGCACCTAACCCTCATTCACAAAGGCTCCATCAAGTTTTTCCAGTACCAAAGCATCGATCCCTCTACCCTGTTCCCACGCATAAGGGAAACAACCAGCGAAACCTCGCAGAGATGACAATTGGAAATGCACGCCCGAAACCCTTCAAGAAGAGAACTTGGATACAGAGTTCCCCCCTGCTTATCATTAACGGATAGCATATCATTAAAGTCTCCTAACCAAGCCCAGGATAAATCATGAAGCTGCGAATAAACCAAAGTTCCATTAAAAAAACAAAAAAAAATCAGGCTTATTGCTATGTTCAAGCTCCTTCAAGGAGATCAAGATAAGCATATCATGGCGCCCGGCGGGCCCCAAAGGAGAGCCGGTCGATATAGAAAGTGTGGAGTCTAAACCAACTACCGACGATGGTGCCTCTCCACTCACGAGCACCTGCCCAAAACCAAAATCCCCCTTCACTCCTTAAACGCTTCTTTATTCCTCCACGTCCATAATAGAATCCTCCCTGTACGTATCACCATCAACACTACGTTGCATGGCCGTGCCTGTTACCTGACACTACCAAGCATAGGTTCTTGTCTAGTGACTTGGGAATGTGGCTTCTGGATGGTATTAAGAACAAATTTAGCCGTCATCTGGAGTCAGTTCCTTGGAAATCATGTTAGGTCTGACTTGCTGGCGAATCGGGATGGAACGCAACAGTGCCGAGGAGTTGCTTAAGCAGTGTTGGCTGGACAAGAAAGTGATAGTTCAGAGTGACAGCGTCGTGTTGGTGCAGCTGTTTTCTGATATAGCTCGGTACAAACACAATCTCTGGCTTCGGTCCATAATATTAAAGACCAATGCCGGTTCCTAGGTGGCTGATTATATCACGAAGCTCCACATTAACAGGGATGCTGCATTACACTGTTTTGAAAAGCCAATTCCTGGGTCTTGGATTCTGTGTACTGTGTGCAAATTGCCTGCACTAGTTAGTTTTCTTTTTGTTTGCTTCATCTTGCATATTCAAATTTATGTAAAGTCATAAATGTACCAGAATTCATATATTATTATCCCATAATATTTTTTGGGGGATGATACATGAATAAGACCCACTTTAAACACCTACAAACACTCAGTCACTGGATCTAATCCTCACAAAAAATAAGAAATTCAGCATATTTTGACCAATTCGAGATTAAAAAATGGGGTTGCTCTCTCGACAAAACTGAGATAAAATTAAGCCAAAAAATTACAATTCATTATAAATTCACGGGGAAGTGAGATCTTTTTAGGGTCTATTCCAGCATTTAGAAATTGGTTTATCGGTCAAACTCGTCTTCAAACTTATTAAAAGGCCTTTTGATTTCCAAGCAGCTTCGTGGCACAAACACAATCCTCTTTAGCGCCCATACTTTCAGTTTGGTTAAAATATTTCATTAGTCCTTATACTTTTATTTTTATAAATTTAATTATTTTACTTTTTAAATTTTAAAATTTAAGTCGTTTTAACCTTTTTAAAATTATTTTATTAAAATTAGGTTCATCATTTTTTTTAGTTATATTGTTATTAAGTGAGTGTTTTTATTTATTATTTTAAAATGTCACTCCAATAAATTTAACAAAAAAATTAATAGTTTTAATAATTGGACCTGAATTTTAAAATCTAAAAAATAAAAGACTAATTCATGAAAATAAAAATATAAGGATTAAATTCTAAATTTCTGAATAGTACAAGTACCTATGGCAAATATTAACCTTTCACTTCCATTTTGTATGTGTCGTTGTCTGTCTTCGTCTTTCAAAGGTTTTTATACACAACAAAATAGAATAAGAAAAAAATAAAAACTGTCACATTTTCTCGAACTTTCTCTCAAATTTCACAGCTTTAAGGTAAAAAGCATGCAACTGGTTTTGTCTTTGCCTCCTGTTGTTTGGTTTTGTTTGGTTACCAAGAAAAACACAAGCAAAGCAAGTATATGGTAGTATATAAACTCTATCCAACTAATCTAAATATATGTGGAGTTGGCTTGTTTTGGATCCTTTTCTCTGTTTTCTTGGAAACGGACACCGAAGTAACACAAACTTGTGATCGTGGCTTTAGTTCTAAAATCTTGTTTTTTCTTCTGTTTTCTTTGTGTCCGACTCCAAACATAAGTGTCATTAGGTTTTTATTATTATTATTGCCTTTGGGTTTTCATCTTTTTCTCCTTTGACCCTTTGAGAACTACTTGTATTGGTTTACGTGGGGACTTTAGCTTCAAGTTCTTTCTCTGTTTGGTGACTGAGAAAATTACTCAAAGAGAAGGAATATAAATTTTCACGTATTTGTATTTGCTCTTCCTCTGGTTTTTAGTGAAACATGATTACTAGAATCTGATTGGAAATATTTTCTTCTTTCATTATTCTTATGATCAAGGATCAAATTGATACAAGGTTTAATGTTGTTAAATTTTCTTGCAGCTTTTAAATTTTCTTGCAGTTTCTCATCAACTGAATATATCTACATCAAAATCTTTTTGTCTTAGACTTGGACCTTTTGATGGAGAAGTCTGCACGTGGTTCTTTTTTAAGGAACAGAAGATTAGAGAGCTTCCTCGAAACAAAATCCGGTCCAAATGTTAGAGAAACTCAGAAGATACCTAGCAAACAAGTAATTACAAGACAGAGGCCAAATAAAACTGATGCCTTTGTTGATGATGATGGATGGATTCCAACATTGATATATTGTGTAAGGATTGTAACATGTTTCCTGGCAATGATGGTCACAACATTCATCTGGGCAATTATCATACCCATGCTCCTTCCTTGGCCTTCTCAGCGAATTAGACAAGGAAATATTTATGGCCATGTCACTGGTAGATTGCTGGTAAGTGTCTGATTCCTTGTTTCATTTTGACATTTGCTTTTCTTGACTATTCTACAATTAGATTGCCATCACATCCAAATTGGAATGTATTGAATGATTATTATCTATTGCTCCAAAATTTCTTTATTTTTAGCCTTGGCCTTGAAATGAGAGTTTGCCACTTGTGTCATCTAGAAAGGTCATATAGTATTAATGAGTGCATTTATAATTTACCACTTGTGTTTTCATTTGTGTGGTACAAAAAGTGGCCAAAACCTGTTTATTCATCAATTTTCTAGCAGATTCATCCAATTCTGTGAATATCCTGGTGTGGGTCCTTTTTACTCTTTTTTCTTTTCAATTACTTTTTGGGGTCCCCTTTTTCATGAGATAGTGTTTGCAGAATCAAAATGAAAAGATAAGAGAGACCCCATTAGAAATAAACTCTTTGTTTTACAAATATTTTGGTATTAAAGTGTTTTAATTCAAATGAATAACCTTTGAGGATTTTGCAGAAGATGAACATTAATTTGAACAGCTTAGCAGCTTCTTATAGGTTAGTTTACATTAAGGTTGTTCAAGACAATGTCATATTATGTTACAATGTTGTCTAGCATCTGCAATTTGTTGAGTTGGAAAGGGTTACACATTTGCTCAGTAGCATTAGCAAAAATTGATTGCAGATGTGGATATTAGGAAATCCATTGAAGATCGAAGGAACGGAGTTCTCGAAGGAAAGAGCCATTTATATCTGCAATCATGCATCTCCCATTGACATTTTCCTCATTATGTGGTTGACTCCGACCGGAACCGTCGGCATTGCAAAGAAAGAGGTAAGTTCCAGTCAACACCAGTTTAACTCTGATTATGATATGCAAAACATTAACATTTGGCTGCAGTCTAAACTCTAAATTGGTCATACAACATGTAAAATTGCCTTAAAAATTTACATATATTGCATATGCAAGTTCGTGAAAGAGGACTCCTTGTTTCCTGCAGATCATATGGTACCCCTTGTTCGGACGACTATATGTTTTAGCAAATCATCTTCGGATTGATTGATCTGATCCAAGCACTGCCATTAAGTCCATGAAAGAGGTATCTTTTATTACCCTTTATGATAAACTCTGAAGACATTCATTAATGTTACCAAGTTATGTTTCTTTTTGCCTCTTGCTCAGGCAGTTCAGGCAGTTAAGAAACATGATTTATCTCTGATTATTTTTCCTGAGGGAACGAGGTCCAAAAATGGACGACTCCTTCCATTTAAAAAGGTAAGAATTGATCCATTTTTGCTTATAATGTTCTCGAATATAGGTGTTAAATGCAAGCACTTAAAAATAAAGAGTGTTCGGGTAACATTGCAGGGTTTTGTTCATTTAGCCATAGAGTCTGGCCTTCCCATAGTTCCAATAATCTTAACAGGCACTAGTCTAGCATGGAGGAAAGGTAGCTTACATGTTCAGTCAGCACCCATATCCGTAGAGTATCTTCCTCCAATTAAAACCGATAGTTGGACGGCTGACAACATCAACAATTACATAAAAATGGCGCATGACATGTATGTCGAAAACCTTCCGGAGGCACAGAAACCGATTTCAACCGATGACGCAAGAACAGTTCAAGATCAAAACTTAAGATCCTTTCTTTCTTATCTTTTCTTTTCTTTTTTCTTTTTCTTTTTTTTTTTTTTTGTATTTTATACTTCTGTTAGAACAATGAGCCTGCATTTTCTGCCTTCGAAAAATGTCTGCATTCTACTATTTTCTACTGCAAAGAACAGGACATCTTGATATAAAGTCTAGATGGGACAATTAATAAGGCTATTTTCTTCTGTTCAACAAGGACAAAGGCAAATTACACTTGCCAATACCTTGGTGTTTCTGGGATTGGATGTGTTGTGGAGTCAGAGGATGTGCCGGAACTGGAGAGAGAGCTAAAGCTGCCACACCGGGAACCAAATCCTTCATTTGAAATAAAAAGCAATTTAGTAATATGAAGTAATAAAGCACCAGTTCCTTGCTTTGGCTACCCAAATACAAGATCAGTCAAGTAATGGTAAGTATCATTTCAGAGTGCTTTAATGATAACAAGACCATTTCATTAGTTTGTGGGTATCACATCTTACGTCAGAAACAGGCACACACATGAGCTGTCCCACTCGTCCATGCATGACCTAGAGAAAGATTAGTAAATCATAAAAGACCACTATCAGAAAAATGGGACTAAAGCAACATTTCCTTCTTTTGCTTACTGCTCGCAAATTCGGATTCAAGTATGCTGGTGGAGCCTGAACAGGATGATATTGACCAGCATATCTAAGTGGCTTAGTTCTGCCCTCATATGCCCAACAATCTAGAACCAAAAGAAAATGACATTAGTAGTACACTCAAAATACAAATACTTGACCAATATACTGATAACTCTTAAGTTCTTGGACAGGTGACATGATAGTCATATGAAACTGCCAAGTGACACCAAAATCGTTTATCATGCTCCGAAATCGAGCAGCAAATCACAAAAAGAGATATTGATTAAATAGCTTATGGTTTAGACATAATTCTGATGTATATATATAGCTGGAAAGATTTCAAATGCAGCCAAGTAAATTTCCGAGTCCTTCGAGGAAGAATTTTGAATGATAAAATAAGAAAAACAAATAGAGAATGGAAATGACAGAAAATGGAGAGGGTAATGAGGGTGAATGCGGTCCTACAGGGAGTCTAGCATAGACATCATGGAAAATAAAAATTTAACGTGAAGATTAGCCAACTAAAAGGGCTTCTAGAACACGTACATGTTGAGAAAGTTGAGAAACATTGATACCAGTTGCAGCCATTATATTACCATAGGAGACAAATACAGGAGGAGCAGTGGAACGAGGTACAAAAGTGCCCTCTCCCAACCTCTGGCTGAGTACCAGCAACAGCTATCATAGGAGAGTTGCTGAGTATATAAGACACATTTGCTATTCTCAGTACTGTAGGAGAAGCCATTGCTATGGTGGCAGCCGCTAAAGATGGAGAGAAATTTTTTGCTCCTGGGTTGAGCTTAAATTCTGGAGAAAACAACTACATTAAAAGTAGGAAACCATGAACATACACATAGAAGGTTGTGTTATGATAGCTACTTAAAAACTTGTGTCACTAGTAGTGCCCAAGATGTGATCAAAATTAAAAGCATGGGGCTGGCATCTTGTGGGTGTAACATATATACCTTCAAACTCGTATATAAATCAAGAGAAAGGGATTTATTAATATTCCGTATGCTTGATACTACAAGTAATATCTTATATGGTTGTCTTACCTTGGAGTTTTTATTTGATTCTGAACTTCGTAGAGGGCGTATGGGAGTCGGAGCAGCAAATGAACTCTAGCATGATTCTGGGGAAACATCCATAACTGAACTAGAAGAAGTTGAAAAACATCAGAACAAACAGCATTTTGGTATATTTCTGCTGCAGCGGGCCTTTCACAGCATTGATATTCAAGTTTACCATCCACTGGAGCATCATCAAATGTTCCAGCCAGTAATAGCTTAATTGTCATTTAAATAACAATTTATATCAGAGTTAATTATTGCCACTATTTTTTATTTTTTAAGTTTTATATATAGATATTAGGTCTAAATAGGGTTCAGTTCACTTAGTTAAAGATTTATTAACTATTGGTGTCCACAGTTCGAACATGTAACGATTTCTTAAACCCTAAACCCTAATTCATTATACACAATACACACCAAACCTATCTTAGTGTCAAATATAATTCACCAGGTGGTAAAGAATAATAAGCATACTAAGCAATGTTGGGCATTACTTGGAGACAACAATCCCTGAACAAGGTTGATGTCCCAAGAACAACAATCTGTCAACTTGTGAACATAAAAATCATATTCAACACAAACCCGAAGGTCCTTGAAGACCTTGGTCGATTTATTGTCCCCCACGCACCATGGAACACCATTAACTAACAACACTTAAGTCGATTTGTTAATACTTTGACCACCAATTTATACAAAATATTTCTAAGAAAATGTTAGATTCATACCGTCTAGCTCAAATGCTTTATCCAGGAGCATCTCGAAAATAGCTCATTCAAATTTAACTAGACTGAAATGTGCCACTAAAAAACCTCAACGACATAAGTTGTCGGCTTAGAGAACACATCAAAGGACGGGCTCAGAAGGATTATGAAAGTAGTTTGAAACAATAGCATACATACCCGTGTCATCGTACATTGAAAACCATTATCATCCACATGCAATTGAATATGATTTATCCGCTCACGCTTCAACGCCTATGCATGAAATTGTTTATTGCTTGCATCATTGTAACACAACCAAAACACATTCGAGCATTGCTTCCAGTACATCGCCTCCTGAGCCAACAACTGATTAAACTCAACCTTCGAACGAGAAACCTCTGCAACACTATAAAGATTTGAACGATGTGCGAAAATGTGTTTATCTGATCCATTGGAAACTCAACCTTTAAATATTTTCAATATATTAAAATTTTCATTTTGAAATTGAAAAAATTATATATCAAATTAAAAATTAAAAAAAAATTATCTAAGTTAAACATATACCTAGTAAAATTTCATTTTAAAATTTAAGATTATCCCTTTACTTATTTAAAAAATACACTATCTAATTAAAATCTTTAAAAATATATTTTTATATAATGAACAGATATGATTATTTTTAAACTACATTATCAGTTTACATTTCACCTAATAATATCATTTATTAATTTTAATATTTTTAATTATGAAATAATATATTTAAAACTATTTATCATATATTAATAAAATTTATAATAATAAAAAAATAATTTAATATATTTTTAATTTTTACATATAATCATGAGGACAAGTAATAAATAATTTAATTTAATTTTTAATTAATTAATATTTTTACCTCATGATGACAATGAAATATATGTACGTGTGAAAAATATGTAAAAAGAAAAGTTAATTACTATATTTTATTATCTAATACATATAATATCTTACATATTTGAATGAAAGAATAATATTTGGTATATTATAATGAAGTTTTTAGACACTTCAAAGTTAAAGGGTTGACAAGTATTCAGAAGATATAATAAAATATTAAAAAAAAGAAGAACACATATGACAATTTTTTAAGGGATAATGACATATTTACCCTCCTATACTTTAGCAAAATATTCAATGTGGTTCCTAAAGTTTCTAAATGTTTAATTTGCCACTGTATTCTGTTTCCATTTTTTAAAAAGGTATTTTTTAATATTTTAATATTTAGAAGTATAGTTTTCTGTTTTTTAAATTTAAATTTAATGTTTTTATTTTAATTGCCACATGACTTTTTTCTATTGATCAAAACATGCTATGTGGTACTTTTTAATTGACCAAAGTTACCTAACGGATTTTGTTAACGCCATTACAAAATGGACCAAAAATAGAGCAAATTGGTATTTTGGGACTAAAAAAGTTTAGGTACCAAAGTAAGAAAAAGGATATACTTGAGGGGCCAAATCGTGAATTAAGCCTAAAATATTTAAAGCTTAACTCACAAATCGGTACTTAAACTATACCTTTTTCCCATCTTGGTCCCTAATTGGGTTCAGAGTAGCAAGAGAAGAAGACTCGTAGCTTGAAACTGAGTGTTGAACTTCGTTGTCCTGCAGAAACAATTTCATTAGTAGGCTGAACATAAGTTCTAATGCTAGGTTTTAAGCAAGAAAACAGGTTACATTGTCATGACCTACAGTCTCTTCAACTTGCAGCTCAAACTTTTGGTTATCATCCTGAAAAAGCAGTGACCTATCATCTCCTACCTGTCTGTCAAAAATAGATAAATGATAGGAATCTGAGAACAAAAAGGATACAATGTTGACATTCGTATGAAAACATTCAAAAAACCACATATTAAACATTTAATGTTGAACATATCTGGGTGGAATCAACATGTATATGATGACTGCCAAGTTATCTGTATCCATTAGAAGCATGAGGTCAGGTGTTCAAAACTGTAGTTTCTCCTGTTTAGAAGCACAAATTTCATTTGTTTCCTCTAAACAATACAATGAGCAATCATATTCATAAAAACTAGTGCTGGGGTCTCAGATGAAAAGGGCTAGACTGCAAAGAAAGAAACATATAGGGATGTTAATTTAATTTAAAATGCCATTGGTTTAAAACCATTATACAGAGAAGAGTAATGGAAACTGGATAAGTTAAATACAGATACTTTTCTTTTTCTTCTCTTTTTGGGAATCTTATGAGTGCATGTTCCAGTCTAAACAGAGATCTCTCAACCGGAAAAAGGCAAATTCTTTCTGCTAATACCATGATCTGAATCTTAGTTCGGAACTTGAGCAGCAAGTACTAAACTTAAAGAAAATTAAGAATCGTACCTCCCAGCAATAGTGGTACGAGAAGCATCTCCACCCTGCATGAAGACACAAATGAAAATATTCATCAACAGTCTCAGGCCTCAGCCAATATTTCCCTACAGAATGTATGCAAAGCTTCGTTCATTAAACAGTTCTCTTCTTCTACTCTGTTTTTGAGTTCCATATCTACTCTTCTATAGTTATAATGTAAGTATAGAAAAAGGAAAAGAGATCTGAGGTAGCAGACAGCAGTGGGTTGACTGAATAGATGGAATTGGAAAAGAAAAAGAGACAAAATGCAATGAGGTCCAATGATAAATTCATTGACCTATAAATTTTGTATAGAAATGGTAAAGAGTAATTCTAACAATGATAAAAAAAAAGGTCAAAGCCCTGCTAAAACCCTCAAAATCTCCAGAAACTGTAAAGAACAATGGGGTCCAAGAAATTCAATTATATCATGCTATGTCATTCAAATATTTGATGCCACTTTTTTTTTTTTTTTTTTTTATGTGGAACTTGGAAGTGGTTCTTTCCCCTGGAAGAAAGATATGGTAAAAAAAGAAACTGTGTTTTCCATGTTCTAATGTTAAATGCATTGCTACTTGAGGAACATCAAATTGGATGCAAACAGAAAACGTGCATGGTCGAAAGTGTAGTTCCATGGTGTCATAGGGAGTTTTCTTTTTAACCTACATAATGCAAAAAATAAATACTTAAATAGTATGCGAATATGCAAATATCATTATTTACCAAAATGATATATTTGTAAAATTATCAAGGAGTGAAGGGCATGAAAGGTGTGAGAGAGACGGCACTAATATTTTTTGATGTAAAAATACGATTTAATTGATAAAGAATGAGAGAGACAGCATTAATGAAAGGTGAGAGAGAGGCGGTACCAGAATTTACTTTTGTATTTATTTATTTTACAAATGGTTGTGTTGATTTAATTGGGTTTTTGATTTTATAGAAAGGGTGTGTTTGAAAAAAAGATAAGATATGTTTCTGGTTTTTTTAAATATTTGTTTTTTGTTTTTTAATTTAACTGCAAATAACAAAAATATTATTAGTTTAATTTTTGTTGATAGTTTATTTTGTGGAGAGAGTATTTTGAAGAAAAGAAACAGGTATGTTTTTGTTTTTTTTAACATTAAGTTTTTGTTTTTTTATGTACTTAATACATGCTCTCATTGTGTTGAAATTTTTGAGAGTTCTATTTGCTATTTACTTAACTAGTGTAAAAACGATTACTATGTCCAAAAATGTGATTTTTTTCAAATTTTTATTTGTAATTATTATGCATTTGTTTGTTGTCTTTGTTATTCCAAAAGTATAAAAAAAATTAACAACTCAAACGGTAAAATAAATAAATACAAAAATAAATACCGATGTCGCCTCTCACAAACACTCCACCTTTTTTTTTTTATAATAAAAACATAAGAAAAATCCTAGTAAAAGAAAGACAATCTACTTATAAGTAGCATTACAGGGGTTAAAGAGATTAGCATCTGCCTGCAGTAATGAGGTAACATTTTGTGGAGGTTTCTCGAGCAAAGCAAGCTGCCCCATCAGTAGAGTACATCCCTTAGCAAAACGATCAGCCACCATGTTGAGAGTTCGACTAATGCAACGAACCTGGACTGTCCAATCTCTGTAACAGAAAGTATGGATTTTTTGGATCTCAACAACCTTGCTAACTGGTGCTAGACCAGAATGCAGAATGTCAACAAGGTGGGCATTATCACACTCCAATTCCACCCTTTTAAAAACATATCATTTTGTAGTGATATTCAATGATTGTGTCAGAAAAAAAATATACCATTTTGATAAATAATAATATTGACATACCATTTAGGTATCTATTTTTTATTTTTCTATTATGTAGGTAAAAAGGCTCATAGGGATGAAAATAAGGCTGATACTGGTATCTCTCTGGCTGAACCAGAACGATGTACTCAAGTCAATGAGCTCGAAGCAGACTTACTCCCGCAAAAGAAGACGTTAACAGTTTACAGGATTTACAGACCTGGTTTCTACAAAGCTTATTGGATTTTTCATATAATACTCCCTTATTCAATGATGCAAATTGTTAAATGTATACCCTGAGAAAGCAACTAGGCTTTCAAGTACTTCAACGAGGCACCATTGCCATGGAAAGACAAGAGGAGATGATGACTGAAACAAAAGTAGCATTTTAAGGTGGTTTTTGGGTTAAACCAAACCAACACCAGCATTTGCTCCTCTTCTTGATATCTGACGGCTTTCAGCAATCAATGTAAGAACACTTTTCAACTCTAAGGTTTCTCTTCTTAGAACGATAGCTATTGAAAATTGTGAAGGATATTGCCAAATAAGAAACATGATAACAAGTTAAGAACCATCGAAAAGCATCAATATAAAACAACTATTATAGTATATATGAGTGTAAATTACAATAGACTTGGAAGGTTGAAAGAGATGGGCAAGATAAGAAGCCAAGAAAGTGAAACCATAAGAAAAGATGAAACATGAACCTCTCCAAAAACCGAAACCCACAAATGGTACAGCAATCAATGAAAATCCACAACCCTAAAACATGTCGGATCAAACCAACACCTGAAGTGCTCTGGATCAGAGAGGAGTCTTAAGCGACAGTACAGCAACAGCAACTTACTGCAAAATACAAAAGAAAAGGAAAACATTACGCACAAATGTATATATAATTCAAAGAAAAATCAAATCCAGCATGCTTGCATCTTCTTTCTCCAAGAGTGATGGATAGAGCCTACAAAGAGATCATTCATTTATTTTTTGGATAAAAGAATCATTCATAAATTACTTTTACCTGTTGTTGTTGATAGGCCCCTGGCTGCTGGTAATTTCCATATCCAGGATAGCCCCCATAGTACATGTTAGGATCTTGGGGAGGAGGTGCATATCCATATGCTTCATATCCTTGAGCATATCCATAATATCCTGTATTCCATTGGGCCGGATCAGGTTGAACCTGACACTCCAATACATTCCCTCTTAGTTTACAGGAATATAGGTAGCATGGCTTTAATTACAGAAAACTAAGGTTTTAAAAACAAAACCTGTTTGCTTGAAGGACTACGTCCCCATGAAAGCCTAACATTTCTTCCTCCTAAAACAGTACCATTCAAAACAGATAAAGCTTGTTCCGCACTGGCCCTGAATGCATCATATCGCAGAATGCATTAATATCATGCAATAATATTTTGCGTGCCAAAAAACACAAAAGTGTTTGACAGCTACCTGTTAGCATATTGAACAAAACCACAATGCTTGTTAGCCGGAATTTTTACATGAACTACCTCACCAAGCTGGCTAAATATTTGTTTTAGTTGGTCTTCAGAAACACTGGGATCCAAACCACCAACAAAAATCTGCAATTAAGCTTGTAACAATTCAGTTGGCTATACCATGAAATTGGGGGTATAACAGTATAAAAGAAAAGCTACCCACTGTGGTATTATTCGGATCGTTCTCTCCAGGACTCCCTTGAGTATTCTGGTAAGCAGCTGCAAATTACAAATAAATGTAAACTACTGTTGAATAGATGATGATAATAAGATATTAAAAACAACAAGAAAAGCCCCACTTGCACCATCCCCGAATATTAAGGTTGTTACAAAAACTTGAAACTAATTCAGTATTACATCTTCCAAAAGGTAATATTTCCATGTTAACCATGGAAACTACAAACCTGTTCACAAAGATCTTGTAATAGATTTCCAGGTATAGCATTAGTGCTCCTCTAAACTCAAATTGAAACATTGTAGGGAAAAAAAACATTAAGATCATACACACACAGACTCCTACACAAGCTAAAATATATAATATAACATTTCAAAATAAGCAGGTAGGAATAATTCTCTCCATGGCATGAAAAGAACAAAACTGTAGAACTGCCTGCTATAAATCACTCAACAGTTACAACTACAATCACAAAACAGCTTTTGGGTTACGACAAGGCTTACCGCTACCAGGCAAAGCCAAAAGTATCAAATCAAATAAACTTCAATAGTAGCTGAAAAAGAAATCATTAATTACATTAAACTCAAGAAACCAGTAAAGGCTCTCGTATTTTATTGATCCCTTATAATAGGGTGAAAAGGAATATTGAAACAAAAGCCCATCTTTTCTCCTCACTTGACATGGTTTGTGTTTGTGTGCTTGCATTATAGTTGTCTGCAAATTTGTTGGAAGAGGGAAGGGAGGAGTTGCCGGTTCTTAAACTGTAAGATTTATAAGTTTAACTTCTAAGATTACTCACAAGTAGAAAGAATCTATCTGCTAAATTAACTTTGAGTAACGCTTTAAATTTCTTGGAATGCACACAAGACAAAGCACATATTTAGAAAACTAAGGAAATCTTAAATTTGAAGTGCCTTACAACCTCAAATGACAAGAATAAAAGAATTTTTCTTCAAAATGTAAGATAAATATGGACAGATCCATCTGCAGCTAGGTATCCATTACTCCAGCTTAGACAATAAAGAAGGGCAAGTGACCCACTTCCATCGTGATTTAACTTAAATGCATCAACTGACAATGCCTTTAACTACAAACTCCAGGTTTCTTGCCAACCTAAATTTGTCCTCATGTGCAGCAGAGCAAAGAATGAGGACAAAGCAGAAACCATATTTTAAAAAGAAGCGAAGATTTTAAAAGCAATAGAACAAAACTAGCCCCAAGGTACATTAACAGAACAGTGTATGACAACATGCACAACAACCTCACCAAAGCTGCTTCATCTACTTTTGAATATTAAAACTTGAAAATAAAGGATGGGAAAAGGAGTGCATACATGTATGCAAGCATCAAAAGGCAAAAGGGAACTAATCCACAATGAATGAAACAAAGTTTCTGGACTTACAAAAATGTATATAAGATTTAAAGGAAACATGTTGGAAAAATGGAACAAAATGAATTTGACTGGAATACTTAATAAGGAACTGGAAAAGAAATTTGCGAGACGTAGCGCAAATATTGCCACGAGAAAAGAAAGCTTTTGACATAAACAAAGTAACTGACCTAAAATGAGGCCACGGATTAAAGTGGAATCATTTCAGCTGATATCAGTTCCAGGCCCCCCAAAATGAGAGCCTCTTGATGTCCTGCTTTAAGAAAACATGAGTTTTATATAAGTTTTTGCATGTTTTAACTTCTAATATAATTCAAAGCGCCCAAGTTTACATAGGCAAACTGGAAGGAAACGACTTTGTATAAATTCCGCCATATCTTCAAGTGCATAACTGAAAGAACTTGAATTTTAAGAAGACTGTAACAGATCCACCTCAGAAAATTAAAACCAATAAGCAAAAACACAATAACCAACTAGCAGTCAACTTGTCAAGTCAAAGCACTCAGGCATAAATCATTGCAAATAAAAACTATACACAACCAAACAAACTTCATAAGGCAATAAAGATAAAGTATAACTTGAAATAAACCACAAGAGTCTACCTTTCTGATACTGCTGATCAGTGACAGGCTTCTTATTAGAAGCTGGTCCAATCCGCATTGCCCTAGTTGAACAATAAACCCCATTCATTTCAGTCATTGCACGAATTTGTTCAGTTTCATCACCAAACTTCACAAAGCCATAACCTTTAGACCGGCCTGTAGTCCTATCGGTAACCACTTTGGCACTCTTAACAGATGGGTAAACAGCTTTAAAAGTCTCTTGTAACATGTAATCAGAAACATCTGCAGCTAAATCCCCAACAAATATTGTGTAATCAGGACCCTCTTCTTGCCTCTTTTCTCCATATCCAAGAGCCGCCCAATTCAACCTAAAATTCTGCTCAGAATTTGGCATTGGCACCCCATTATACAACTGCAAAACCCTCTCGGCTGCAACTCGTGATACAAACTCGATAAACCCATATCCCTCGGGCAGTGCCGTTTGCTTATTTCTAATCACCTTAGCTGAAGCCACCTAAAATAACCCAAAAGATTAAGCTTGTTTAATTAGATATTTAGGACTTACCTTAAAAAGGAAAATAAAAGGACATTCATTTCAATAGGAAAGGAAAATAAAATAACCCAAAAGATTAAGCTTGTTTAATATCTCCATTTAATTAAATATGATTCTCGACTTTTAAAAAAGAAGAAGCTAATTTTGTTCTAATCAAGTTACCTCTCCAGTTTGAGCGAATATACTCATGAGATAATTCTCATCCATCCACGGTTGAAGATCACCGATCCATAGAGACCGAATTTCGCCGGAGCCGGCGGTCGCGGAACCAGCCGAGTACTGCTGCATCTGAGAGGGCGGAGGGACGGGTTGCTGATTCCAACCTGCAGGTGGAGGAACTGCCTGACCCGCCTGCTGTTGTTGAGACATCATCATCCACGGCTGCGACTGCGGTTGTTTCTGGTACTGCTGGGTTTGAGACGGATCGGCTGCCATGGACGGCGGTGGAGCTACACCTCCTGCTGGTGGTTGTTGCATCATATTCGATAGACGAGGAGAAGAGATTTGGAAGATCTCAAAGAGGGAAAACCCTAAAGGGGGAATTTATTTTTATATTTAATTTTACTTGGGAGTCGAAATTTGTTGGGCTTTCAAAAAGAGGGATTTTGCGTTTTCTATGGGTTGGATATGGAGGACGACTATAAAAGTGACACGTGGATAGTTGGAGTTAACGGGTTTCAGGTTTTGTAAGAAAAGTGGCTGTTGGGCCTTAACCATGAATGTTTACAGTTTTTTTTTTGTTAATTTGGTCTTCGTTCGTTTTTTTTAACTAAATTTAACTATTAACCTTTATAAAAAAATTATTTTTTTAATAACAATGTGAGATTAAAATATTATTTTTAATGATATTAGCATAATTGTATGTTGGCATGATCAAGAGTAAATTTAAAAAAAATTTAGGAGAAGTTAAAAATTAAATATAATTTTTTTATAAATCAAAATATAATTTTATTATTTATTAATTTATAATTTTATATTTTTTAAAAGGCTTAAAAAGAAAAAAAAAATTTAATGATCAAAGTATAATTTTATCATGTATTAATTTATAATTTTACTATTTATGAAGGATTAAAATAGCATTTTTTTATTTTTTGGAACTAAGGTCCCTACTTACCCCTTTAAATATTCATGACATTATTTATCTTATATGTCATGTCAAAAAATAATTTAAAATTTATTAAAATATTTTAAAAATAAAAATTCATAAAAAGTAAAAAAATAAAATAATATGAAATATATGTAAATTGTCATGTCAGCTCTTATATTCGAAAATTGTATTTTTACTTGTATTTCTGTTAAAAAATATTGTTTTTTTTTTTAAATTGATGGTTAAATTTGATTTTTTTTAAAAAGATTGTACAAATTTTAGTTTAAAAAATAAGAATTAAATTATAAAATATGTAAATGTTAAGTGGTTTTTAAAAGGTAAAAATTGAAGGGTTCTTACAAAATAAAATTAGTTAAAACATTGGAGCCTTTGACCAACTGAAAATTCCACACGCCAGAAAAATGCCTCCATTGTTGAGCCAACAAAACTTCACAAAAGGCAGAACCCATTTCTGATTTCCCAGTTCTGATTTCCCATTTCTTCCCCTTTGATCTGTTCAACTCAACTTTACCCTTAGAATTTCTCAAGAAACAAATACCCATTTGAAGGAAGAGAGAAAAAAACCCAAAGAAAAAATTTCCCAAAATGCATGATTTTTGCTTCACAATCCCTTATGGATTGATTCTTGTGGCTGGAGGAGTTATTGGGTATTTGAAGAAAGGTAGCATAGCATCACTTGGTGGGGGTGTAGGCACTGGATTGATTCTCATTCTTGCTGCAAATTTGAGCCTTAAAGCTTTTGGGAAGAGAAAGAACTCATATTTTGCTTTGGTACTTGAGACTGGTAATGTTTTCAAAATCTCAACTTTCTTTCACGGTTCTGTCTTCTCCTTTAGTTTTTATAAATTTTTTAAGTGTAAATTCGATCTGGGATTTTTATAAATTGCTTGTTCAAAATTTGGAGATTGAAAAGTTGACTTTTTTGGATTATGGATCATAGATTTAATGCTGTCATGGACCTTTGTATTGATAAACTTGATCTAGCTGTTTCTCTTTTTCTTCTTTTGGATTTCTGGAGTTGCATTGTGGAATTTAAGAATCAGTTTGGACAATGTAGATCCATTGTGGTGCTATTAGCTATTTCTCTTGCAAAAACTGTGAGAAAATTATCTTTGTTTTAGCTTTGAAATGCCTTCTTTCAAAGATCATATCTTTAATTGCCTCCAAAGCTCTCAAATGCAGTATTGTTAAGAAGCTTTCATTATATGAAATTCAATATAATTGTCAGATTTTGTGATATAGTATTTCAGGGTGTCTTAATATACCATTTGGTAAACAAATGTATCATCATCAAAGATAAGCTGATTTTCACTATGGATTATATTCTTGGAAGGAGGCTTTTTCATTTGTATATGTTTGCTTGTTTTCATCCCTTCCAATGACAAACAAAATGTTCATTCTTTTTACTGATATATACACCTTTAAACCAGTTACTGCTGCTGTGCTAACATGGGTCATGGGACAACGTTACTACCAAACATCTAAGATTATGCCTGCCGGAATTGTTGCCGGGATCAGGTATGTCGATCTGCTATTACGATGCTTTCAGTGCCTTTGTATCATATTATATCATGAGTAATGATAATTCTACTGGTTAATATTGATCCTTGTATTGGTTAAAAGCTAACAGAGCTCGTATACATATAAATGCATCATGAATTTACAAGTTCCCAGTTGTGTGCCTTACAACATAGCTCCTTTCAATGCTGCCAACTAAGAAACCTCCATGTCTGGTTCATTATATACCAATTGCATATTGAATGCATGCTGCATATTGTTACCTTTCATACAAGTCTCTGAAATTTTTTTATTCTTTCGTGATATTAAGTTCATTCATCTATCGACATTCGCAACCACAAACTGCTTCTCGGATCATTAGCTCATGTTATTTACATTTCTGATACAAAAGTTTTAGGGCCTAAACCTAAATCCTCTGTATAGAACCCTAAACTTGGAGAGAAGGGGTTGCTTTGTTAATTTGACATTCATCAAAATTTGGGAGCTACTAACTCGTGTCATTTCATTGCAGTGTTCTTATGACTGGGTTTTACTTGTACAAATTAGCTACCGGCGGCAACCATATTCCAGCCAAGGCGGAATGACGATGTTGAGCACGTTGACATATACCAATATTAACAGATATGACAAGATCATTGAAGCTCAGATGGTTGTATTAGAAAATTCTTATTTGTATCACAGTGCTGTACTCTACTCTGATGTGTGTATGAAAAGGGAAAAAGACAAAAAGCTGTGTTACATGTGAAAGAAACCCTGGTCTGTGATCAAAATTGTGTCTATGCAATTTTCTCATATTGAAGATTAAATTTCATTTTGTTCTTGGAATGACTTAAATTCCCTAATGAGTTGTGGTTTACAAAGATGCAAATCCAAGCATGTATGAATTTGCAGAAATTCAAAGGTTGACCTTGGAACAGGAACTGCTTGACTTGACATAGATTTTGAAATTTTGCAGTAACTCAAAACGGTAGTTTTGTTTTTGTTTTTAACTTCGGGCAATCCATCATCAGGATTTAAAAATAAAATGCTAATGTCACTTTGAAAGAGAAATGGAACCTGATTAGAGGTTCAAACAAAGCATTAAAAGCTAAGAATCTTATTTATTAGAAAATAGAATCAATCTTGTTTAAAAAATGGATGGCTTGCCTTTTACGAAATAGTGATATATTAAGGTCACTACAGTGAAGAGATTCCATTATAAAAGCCAACAAAAGAAGATCAATAATTGCCTCTCTGTGGATCTCTTCTATTTAATCCCCTTTGCCATCAGCTCAGTTTCTTTATTACACAACCATGAACACCATCATCACAATTCTCCTGTTTCTGATCCCAGTTCTCCTTCTCCTAACCAGGAGAAAAAGATCACCACAAAGGGTTCCTCCAGGTTCACTCGGACTACCGCTCATAGGTCAAAGCATCAGCCTTCTCAGGGCCATGCGAAGCAACACGGCAGAAGAATGGATTCAGAAGAGGATAAGGAAGTATGGTCCAATATCGAAGATGAGATTATTTGGGAAACCAGCAGTTTTCATCTATGGTCAGGCTGCAAACAAGTTTGTATTCGCCAGTGACAGCAGCAACATTGTTAACCAGCAAGTCAAGTCGGTTAGTTCGATTCTGGGTGATCGGTGTATCTTGGAATTGACCGGAGAAGATCATAAGCGAGTTAGAGATGCTCTTGTTTCATTCTTGAAACCTGAATCATTGAAACAATATGTTGGGAAGATGGATGAAGAAGTCAGGAATCACCTTGAGATGCATTGGCATGGCAAGCAACAAGTCACGGTATGTTATAAAACATTGAAACCTCTGGTGTCTAACCTGGGAAAATTAGATATGATGTGTTTTTTTCCTGTTCTGGCAGGTTTTACCATTGATGAAGACCCTTACATTAAACATAATATGTTCTCTTCTATTCGGAGCCAAAAGAGGAACAAGAAGAGACAAACTTGCCAATGATTTTCCATATATGATAGAAGGAATGTGGTCGGTACCGGTTAATTTGCCTTTCACACGCTACAACCGGAGCTTGCAGGCAAGTGCAAGGGTCCAGAAGTTGTTGAAAGTTCTTATTGGTGAGAAGAGAGTAGATCTAGAGAAGGGTGCTTCACCTCGCCAAGACCTCATCACTTGTCTGCTTAGCATTCGCAACGAGAAGGATGAACAAGTCATATCCGAGAAAGAGATTATTCACAATGTTATGCTCATCATGGTTGCTGGACATGATACTTCGTCTGTTCTTCTCACATTCTTGCTGCGCCTTTTAGCTAATGATCCTGCCATATATGCTGCTGTTCTTCAAGGTATTTATCAACATGATCTTAACTTTAACTGCCATAATTTTATGACCAAACTCGATCCAGTTGCAATGTTGCAGAACAGGGAATTATGATATAGGGTGCTTCTTGATTTGTGGTTGCAGAACAAGATGAGATAGCAAGGAGGAAGCCTAATGGGGAGCTTCTGACATGGGAAGACCTTGCCAAGATGAAATACACATGGAAAGTAGCCATGGAAACTCTAAGAATGTTTCCACCACTCTTTGGTGGCTTCCGGAAAGTTGTAAAAGATATCGAGTACGGTGGATATCTCATTCCAAAGGACTGGCTGGTAAGTAGAACCATACTTTCCATTCTACGTCCTTTCAGCATTTCAGATTGATCCATTTCTCTGGTATATGGTATCTCACTGATATAATTTACTGATATTTATGAAGATTTTCTGGGTGACCGGCATGACACAAATGGATGATACTATATTTCCGGAACCATCAAAGTTTGATCCATCAAGATTCGAGAATCCAGCTTCACTTCCACCTTACTGCTTCATTCCATTCGGTGGGGGACCTCGGATATGTCCAGGATACGAGTTTGCAAGGCTTGAAACCCTTGTTTCAATTCATTATCTGGTTACTCGGTTCACTTGGAAGTTACTATTTTCAGACGACTTTTTCAGCAGGGATCCAATGCCTGTCCCAACTAAAGGATTACCAGTTCAAATCAGTCCTAGAAAACTGCCCTAATATTATACTCTTGGTAGCTTAACTTACAAGATTCCCATTCCAGAGCAAATGAGCTTTATTTTGTTCACATCAAATGTATGTCATTAAATAAGCAGACACTACAGCTCCATACATAAAACTAATATTTGACTAAAAGAATGGCTTTCAGAGTTTTATCAGCATCAACGTTCCATTTTCTATCATATATATAACAGTTGATACCTGAAATCTCCACTCCTAGCCTGAATACCATATTTACAACTGATACTGCTACACAATTTCTTGTGGCATCTTGCATACAATTGACCCGAACAACTGATGAACTAACGGTGACTACAAGCATAATGACAAAACGACAAATAGCAGAAGCGAGGCTGTCTAGCAGTTCGGCGGCCTGGAGTACTTTGGAGGCTTAGACGGACACCGTTCATTCATGTGGGGGTATGGGTCCATGGAATTAAATCCGGGTAGTTCCATTCGGTACTTCCCCAGAATCTGACAATAAGGAAGCTTTACCTTGTCTGCATCATTGCACCACTTTGGCAGCCGGCTAGAATTATTCTCGAAAAACCTTAGAGTATATGTATCTTTGATCTGTGTTTTCGGTATTAATTCAATCAACAAGAATCAGCAACAGGATTGCAGTATGAATAAATGAAAAAACTTCGATAAAGACTTTACTCAAAATAAGCTCACCGTGAACTCAGTGACTTGAATAGAGTCAGCAATCGGATCAAAAAGTCCTGCCTCCTTGTACATTTCAAGGACAAACGCAATGCATGAGGTTGACTTCCCATCACTATATATCCAATCATCTTGTTCAGGAACAGTCAGCAGTTGATCAAACGAGGACCCGCGCTTTTCAGTTTCCACCAGTATATCAGAAAGATCAAGACCCTACAGTAAAAACCATAATTAGAAAAAAGAAAAATGATAATGTGTCACATTGAGTTTTTTCCCCTTTCTGAACAAGAACAAAAAATAGCTTATATATTCAATATTTTTGAAGAAGACCTTTAGGTCTAATCAATTTTTGAAGCATTTAGGCTAAGCTATATAAATCATTACTAAGCAAGTTGCATGTTACGTTCAAGACATAAATCTCGAACAATTCAGATTATATTTTAAGTGAACAAACCACTATAATTTACCGATCAAGAAAGATATACCTACCTGAGTTCCAAGCCGCTTGTTTAAGGCCTCATTCCACAAGTTAGCAGCATATTCAGGCTGCATTTTACTCCAAACTGTCATAGCAGAAGCCACCTGTATGATTGCCAGGGAAACATTCAGTTCCTATGAACTGCAACATTGACAAAGTGAGAGACAGCAACGAAGAGGGTGAAAAGAGTTGTATGCATTAACAACATTGTTATTTGTTAATGCAATGACAAAGAAACAGATTGGATTTTCTAATCATCCTATATTTGTGCACTTATTTACCTCCCTTGGAGGTTTTGTTAATGGCACTAAAAAAGATGTAACACGGCATTTTTGTCAACATAAGCTCATTTCCACACCTATATTCTACCACTGAAAATTACAATACATACAAACAATCAAGTTTAAATTCCATATGACTCGTAGCTTTTTGTACGCTAGAAAGAAAAACAAACAAAAAGAGGAAGAACAATACCTACAAAATATCTACTACAACATAGTAAAAAAAATGACCTACCAAATTATCAAAAGCTGCAGGAATAATTAGAAAAACAAATGTATGAGGAGAGAAATTCAGAAAGGAGTAGACACAGAAACTTAGCTGCAGACACTATAATCTTAATATAAGGTATTCACTATTCAATGTAAATATCTAAATACCAGGTGAGCATCCAATGGAGGAGGATAATTCCCATCTATGGTGTCTATCCAACTAAATAGCATGTTATGGTAGCCATATGGTTTGCCTGCCATGCTTAGTGCATACTCCCAAGCAGCAGTCTCATTGAACTTGGCTCGAACATCAGGATGCAGAGGAAGCAATGCAATATGGGGATTAGAGTCGTCCTTGTTCAGCTCCAAATCCCACCATTCATCCCATGGAATAACTGCAATGATATCTTCTCCCTACATCACAGGACAGATATAATAACTTAGCCTCGTTAATTAGTACCTGTAGAATAATCCAATAGATACTTGTACCTCATATGTTACTACACTCGGTCATAATACCGAATGAAAGAAAGAAATTTTTTACTGCAATATGAAACTTATTACAAGCGCAGCAAAGCCAAAGAGAATTTATTTACAAGGACATAAAGCATAGCTGGATATAACATTACCTTCTCATTTTCATGTCCTGATTCACCAACCCATAACTTCCCTTCAGAATCCTTTAAGAAAACAGCACTATGACCAGCATAAGAACCAGTAACCCACTTCTCAAGAGTCTCAAAACCACCCCAACGCCCACGAATTTTCGATATTACAAGGAAATCTCCCGAGTGTATATCATCAACACTAATGTTGGTGTACCAGGGCTGAGGCCGTGATTCAAAAGAAGCCCCCATGTGTTTCTTGAGAAACCCGAGATTGGCACTCTCACCCCATCCAGTGTTAGTAAATAATGGGAAGACTTCCCATAGAGCTTCAAGTGTTCCAAGCATCCCTGCTTGCATCAGGAAAATAGAAATCCCCTTGTTTTTCACCTAATTTAAATGTATCATCGAAAACCACATGTGAGTTTGCAGGAACCTTAACATTGCTATAACTCAAGCTAACAGAGAAAGATAACTTACATATTCATACTCAGCTCTGTCTTCCCACTTGTCAATCTCGAGTGTATGCTCCCGAGATAGAAAATAATAATCCCAAGTTACACGATATGGAGTTGCAAAGAGATAAAGATCCAGACACGTCCAACTATGGGCTTTGCTAACCTGGATAAGTACATAGATTATGCAAATATTCCATGTTAAAGAATCTATCAAGAACTGCCCTCTAACTTCACCAAAATACTATAGCTCAAAGTAGTTGCATTTGCATATATACTATATAGCTGTAGAACCAAGAAAAATAAGAAACAAATGAAATCCACCAAAAATCCTTTGAAACTAAAGAATTCAAACTTCAAGCACTTTTAGCTCAAATAAAGCAATACCTAGAAACAAGAACACTCCGAAAACTTGAAAATCAGAATTTAAGCACTTTCAACTCAGACAAAGCAATACCCAGATTACAGAACTCTCAAAAACATCAAGAGAAGGAAGGCCGAAGTTATTACCTTGATATGGAGAGTTCCACCACCGAACTCACTGCCACTCTTGTTATGGAACTCCATCCAAGCGGTGTTCTCATAAAAGCACGCACCTTTCCAGCTCACGATGTGGTTTTGGGACGAAACAGAACCGACAAAGGCTGGTAAAAGGTCGATGGCACTGTTAAGTGAGTTGAGGATCGGCCATGAAACCTGTCTCGGCAATAAAGGTAGAACATCCCGAGGATGAATTGGTACTTTCACTGCTTGGACATGTGAGAAGAAGAAGAAGAAGAAGAAGAAAAGTAAAGGGAAACACCTAACAAAGAAAGAAGCAGCAGCAGCCATGATCGAGACCATGAAGAAGAAGAAAAACACTTGTTTTAGTTTCTATTCTCTTCTGACACAACTAGTAAGTAAAAAGAAAAACCAAGCATAAGATTTTTATTTTATTTTTAAAATTTTTGTAACATAAACAACTTCATAAAATACTGAAAACTTTTACTGTTATGATTTTTGGATGGATTGTAATTATTTTGGTTTCTTGTATAAATACTGTCATTTATACATTTCCTTTTCAAAATTATGACTTAAAAAAGACAATGAAAATGGCTTTATGCTACTCTCTACAAATTAATTAGCAAAGATGATGAGAATTTGTTTGGTTTGATAATAGTTAAATTGGAACATATTTTACAATAAAAAGGTAAAGTTGAAACAATAATGCGATTAATTTGATTCAAATTTAAATCATATTTAAAATAATGAGCAGTTTAATTATCGAATCAATATATAGGATTCGGCTCTTAATTCACTTTGAAGCTTCAATTAAACACATAAAAATTTAGATATTGAAAAAAAGCCAAAAAAAATGACAGAAATATTTTTTTAAAACAATAAAAAGTTCATCCTTACCTTTTCAGGTATTCAGTAAAAAAAACAAATTATTTGATTTTGATACTTTAATACCAAAATTATACTCTCAAAGACTATAATATGTTTATACTAATTGATATTCTATTATTAATTATATGAAAAGTTCAATATGTTAAATTAATGTGAAAGCAAAATTCTTAAAATATAAAAAAAAATTATATCCATGTAAAAGTAGAAAAAAAAAATATTGAATGAAAATTGATTGTTGGAACCAAAAATTATACTTAAAAGAAGTGGAGACAAAACATAAATTTTGAAAAGAGAAAGAGAGAAAGCAGGAGGAAACTTCTGGTTTTGGACTTCATTTCAACAAAGTGGGGATTACCAATTTATCATTGCAACACTACTTTGTTTCCAATAATCATACCACAAAAATAAAAATAAAAATTGCAATAATAATAATGGCTTAATAACCAAATTAGCTCGTAAATTTTACCCTTTTTTTCATATTGATACTTTTTTTTTTTTTTGTGAGAAGTGATATTTAAACTTATCGGTTTTGTCCCATTTTGCCTCGAACTTGAAAAGTGTACAGTTTGAAGTAAAATGGGACAAAACTAATAATTTAGGTGTCACTTTGATAAAAAAAAGTTTTAGGTACTAATATGAGAAAAAGGTACACACTAGGGACTATTTTACGAATAAAACCAATAAAAAATAATTAAACCAAAAAGTGGTGAAACTTTTGAGGAAGAAGATCCTTGGAAGGAACTTCCACAATGAAAGGAGTTCTATAATAAATATTAATAAGATAAGGTTATGTTGGGCGATTTTCAAACAAACGATGTGTTTAAAATATATAATACATAGTATAATAAATTAATTATATGTTTAAATATAATTAATAAAGGTATTTTTTATATTTTACATGTCTTATTTATGTTTAAAAAATTTTAACATATGTTGATTGAGTCTTAATTCGATTAGTATGAATATTATTATTAATGCAATAAGACGTAAGTTGTTGAAGCTAATTATCTTTCTATTTATGGGTTAAGGAGAAATTATAGGTAATTCTAATCATTATCTAAAAAAAACAGATATGATCAGAATTTATAAATAAAAAAATAATTTAAAAAATATATAAATTTATTGTTTTACATACATGTTAATTATTAATATCATAATAATAGAATAATTACGTGCAACTCAATACTTAAAATTAGTTTTAAGTTTTTACAAATTTATTTTGGTTTAATCTAATTATTTATATTATGGTTATTATTGTTATATTTATTTAGATTATATTAATTGAGCATATAATTAGGGACAATGCCAATGGAAAGTAGGATAGTGATGGGGTGGTGGTGAGTAGAAGTGAGCAAAATCTGGTCTGATTCGAAAAACTTAATAAAAATTTAAATTTTGAATTAAATTGTTATAATTATTTGAGTTAATTGAGTTATTCGGTTCAATTCAAAGTAAAAATAAAATTTTTCGGTTTAACTCGAATATGAATTACACAATTCAAGTTATCGAAAAATTTGAATAATAAAAGGTAAAACTGGGTCATTTTGATAAATGTTTACTTTTTCTAAAATTAAAAGTCAAAACCATTAAGTTAAACGGCAAAACTATGTCGTTTTGATAAATATTTACCCAAGTTAAAAGACAAAATCGTTATATTATTTATATAATTAAATAATCTAGTACTTCGACTACTAGTTAAATAATTAACCCATGTAAACACAACATTGAGTATAATAATAGAATTTGTTAACTTGACTCGACTTGACTTGAAATTTTTGACTCGATTCGATTAAAAAAAATTTCAAATTTAATTCGGTTACTAAAATAGAATTCGTCAACTCGATTAACTCAAATTTTTTTACTAGATTCGACTCGACTCAACTCGATCGAGTACTCACCCCTAGGGGTGAGGGTGGATATTATTAAATCAATTACTATTTTATAATTTATATGTTCTGCTTTGTCACCTACATCACCTCGTTATAGATATATAATCTTGAAGATTATTATCATTTTCATTAATAGTGGAAATATCCATTTTGACCCGCGCTTACTATAAATTTGGAATCTTGAAAATCACTATCCCCTAAGTCTGGCTTTAAGGGTCGTCTGAAGGTGCGGCCGTCCAGGGAAATGTAAAAATATTTTTCTTCAAGTTTTAAAAAACCTAAAACTTATTGTTTTGCTTAGGACGCTAAAAATGTCAAGAACAAATCTGCTATCATCCTTTATGGATGTTGGATACATTTATCCCATAGATCGTGTTGCTATTCTGCACTCCATTTTTTCAAAGAAATATATAAAACAACACCCAATCAAATCCTTTAAAATATAGTTTTTCGTCAAAATTTTTAATAGGCCATTAAGTAGTGACATGATGATTGACGTGAAAAATATTTTAAAATATTCTAAAAATAATTAAAATTATTAAAAAAATATTAGAAATTATTAAAAAAAATACTAAAATATTATTATTTTATAAAATAAATTATATTATTTTAAAGATATTTTTATTTTTTTTATATTTTAAAACATAAAAAATAGAAAAAAAAATACATAGAAATAACATGATTTGAACCTAAAAGAATATAATTTTCAATATTTAATATCCAAACTTTACTATTTAAAGTTTTCATTTAAAATATCATTTATTTTTATATTAAATTAATATTTAGTATATATTTATCCATATCATAATATTGTAAAGTCGGCATCTCACGAATGAATATGCTAGAGCAGGTTTTTTTACAAATATAATATAAAAAAATTATTAATTATCAAAATAATACTTCCATCCCATTAATTACCAAAATTATATGTTTAGTTAGTTGGAGGAACATGAAATAGCGGTACTCCAGAGTTTTTCTAATACGAATTTTTTATTTTTTATTATATTTATATATTTAAAAATAAAAAATTAATATTTTATTGGTGGAGGGTTTTAAAGTGGCGATACTTAAGAGAAAAATTGTACACGAGAAAAATACGAAAAAAATATCTGACACCTAATGAAAAAACATGAAGTGACGGCACCCATTGAGAAACATTAAGTGGCGGCACTTAAGGGTAATTTGCCACTTGACATTACCCTTTTGCACCGTGTGTGTAGGGAAATTGGGTTGCAAAAATAAATTTGGGTGGTTGGGGGATAATGTTGAATTTATATTATTTTGTTATAAAATGAGGAAGGGGGGGGGGGGACCAAATGGGCAGAAGAAGAAAAAAAGAAAGAAAAAAAGAAGAATGAGAGAAATGTACAGTGTTTATTTTTTAAAAATTTTAATTTGTTAGTTAGTTGTTGTAATTTTAATTTTATTGTTTAATGTGATTGATTTGTTATTATAATTTTATTTGTTTAGTAGGTTGATTGATTAAAAAAGTAAAAAATTAAAAGAAATGTAAATGTAAATAGTTTATTGATAATTTAAAGTTATATTTTGTTTAGTATTTATTATTTTAAGTTATTTGTTTTGTTTAATTTAATTTTTAATTGATTTGTTATTTAATGTTTTTATTTAGTTGAGTAAATTAAGAGGAGAGAAAAAAATGTAAGTTTTGTTATTTTTAATTTACTTTAATTTAAATTTGTTAGTAAGTAAATTTTTTATATTACTTACTTACTACTACTAACCAAAAAAAAAATACTTCATGCTCCTCAATGTTCTTAAATGCCGCCACAAAGGATTAATGTCAAGTAGCAAATTACCCCTAAGTGCTGTCACTTAATGTTTCTCAATGGGTGTCGTCACTTCATGTTCTTCTATTGGGTGTCAAGTATTTTTTCGTATTTTTCTCGTGTATAATTTTTTCTCTAAGTGTCGTCACTCTAAAACACTCCACTAATAAAATATTATTTTTTTATTTTTAAATATATAAATATAATAAAAAAATCGTGTCCAAAAAACCCTGGAGTGCCACCATTTCATGTTTCTCCACCTAACTAAACATATCATTTTAGTAATTAATAAGATGGAGTATTATTTTGGTAATTAATAATTTTTTTATATTATATTTGTAAAAAAACCTGCTACAGGATATATATTTTTTGAGAATATGCTTGACGATACTTCAATGTTCTTATGTTTACCCCTCTATGGCTATATTTGGCCTACTTGGAAACTTCAGCTGAAGTTTCAAATATAAACAAAAAGAAAAAAGACCAAAAAGGACAATCCATTATTTTCCCCATTACAACCGCAAATATTGCGTCTCTAATCTCTATCGTTAGGCTATGAATTCAATTAATGGTGGTTTTTTTTATCTAATAAATATATTTATAAAAGATTTACATAAAAGTAAATAAGATATTAATTAAAATGGTAAAATTAAAAAATGGAAGATCATAGTATTTTTTAACATTAATTGTAAAATTACCTATAATTCCTTCCAACATTTAAATAGAAAAAAAATACGTTTCAATGCATTCGATCCCACATTATTCTGCACTAGTAACAATATCAATGCTAATCGAGCTAAGACTCATTGGCAAGATTGTAGTATTTTAAACTCAAATATCATCATATATGTATTTTAAATTGAGATAAATTTCAAAATTATACATGAATTTTAATTTAATGTGCAATTTGATATATGAATTTTGATTTGGTGCAATTATACACACGAAATTTTGACTAAGGTTCAAATATATACTTGAAACTTTAACTTTGAGTCAACTATACATATTTCAAGAAATAAATACATCAATTTAAATTTATATTAGATAAATATAATTATTTATGTATGCAATATATAAATATAAAATGATTATATATCAATAATTGTGTGTTTAGTTCGTAAAATTGGATCAAACTAAAATTTCATGTATAAAATTTTACAAAATTAAAGCTCATGAATAAAATTGTACATTAAACCAAAGTTCATGTATACTTTTGATATTTATCTTTTTCTTTAAATTTATATAAAATCTAAAAGGACAAAAAATTCCATACTATATTTTCTATTTTGTTAAATAATTGATATTTTGCGGAACAATCTAGCAGCAGTAAGTGGTATTGACGAAATTAGATCGATACATGATTGGTGCTCCAAGGATTGGCAAATTAATTTTTGACACATTTAGAGGGATAGTAATAAAGTTGTTGATTACTTAGCTAAGATGGACGGAGACATTATAAATTGTTTAGTTATTCTTGATGATCCATCTCATTACGTGAGAGGTATGTTGGAGGAAGATATATGTCAATCAATAATGGATGATGGTAGAAGACGTTAAGTCTGATTTTTTAGACATGATCTAATTTATTTCTTGTACCAAAAAAATTAATTAAATATTTGATGATTTTCTAAATTAAAACCTGGTTGATGAGTGATACCAACTCAGTTAGCCAATTAATATATAATAGATTATAGAAACCGATAAAAAAATCTTTAATTATTATTTAAAAAAATTACGTTCATTATATTAGTTTACTAATAAATTTTAAAAAATATTGCGTCTCAATCCTTTGCCCATGAATTCAATTGATACATCCTTTACGTAACATAAAACTTGAATATAATCGAAATACAACTTGCTCTTGCTGAAGAAAAATGAAAGCGACGGCGTTTTTAATCTACTCGTGTGACGGAGATTCGCTTATTCTGAAGGCAAGCAATTGAAACAAATTGTGAGCACAAGTCTATGTGGAAGACATTAGCGACTTCAATATCCCCACGCACCTTCACTGCACACCACAACGTTGATTCTATGGCACAGTCTCATTTGGATCACCGCCTTTACTCCATAGCCACTATTTCATGCTCTTTGCCTTTTTAAATATTGCTCTTTCATTGCAATCAACTTTTAGTTTTTCTTGGGCAAAACCTTTTCAATGTCTATCTTGCGTCAACATAGGTGCCCGTCAAGGTCTCTAACTCATCTTCCTACTAGCCCACAGCTGCACCTTGTTGCACGTTTGACATGTTCGGCTAGTACCACCACAACCAAGCCTAAGTCCAGCCAGAACCAGTTGGTTATCGAGTCACGGCTCGAGACAAAACCAGACTCTATCACTCCCATTATCCCTAGTGTTGGCCCTCCCTTGCCCAATGATCCAAGTTTACAATCAACATGGTCTCACCGAGCATGGGTGGCCAGCGGTTGCACCACGCTTTTCTTTTCCCTAGCCAAGACTGTAATGGGTGCAGCTGATACACATATGTGGTTCGAACCTATAGTAGCAGGCTATGTTGGGTATGTTTTAGCTGACCTTTTGTCTGGGGTTTACCATTGGGGCATCGACAATTATGGTGATGCAACGACTCCGATTTTTGGTTCACAAATTGAAGGATTCCAGGGGCACCACAAATGGCCCTGGACTATCACCAGGCGCCAGTTTGCTAACAACTTACATGCATTGGCTCGTAGCATAACTCTCACAGTGCTTCCTATAGAAATTCTTTGCAATGACCCTGTTATTCAAGGATTTGTTACCGTTTGTGCTGGTTGCATCATGTTCAGCCAACAATTTCATGCCTGGTCACATGGCACCAAGAGCAAGCTCCCTCCACTGGTGGTGGCACTACAGGATGCCGGTGTACTCGTCTCCCGGTCTCAACATTCTGCTCACCATAGGCCTCTATATAACAGCAACTACTGCATCGTGAGCGGAGTCTGCAATGAGTTTCTAGACAAAAACAAGGTTTTTGAGGCACTAGAGATGATTATATTTTTCAAGCTTGGGGTGAGACCCAGGTCTTGGAGTGAGCCTGGTGCTGAATGGATAGAAGAGATGGATGAAGCTCAATCTCAAGTTACAATTCATTGAATTTTTTCCCACTTCAGTAACATGAAAATTATAAGCAAACATTCAAATGACATATTTCAATGATTTGTTTTTGTGGAGTTCAAGCTTTGATGTATGTATAATAATGGGCTTCAGCTGCAAGAACAAGTGTTATTTGTAAACACTTGAAGATATAATAACATTTGGTAGGTAGAGTTACCATTTATAAAATTCTGCCAGAAATTCAAACATAAACAATTCGAAACTTGCAACACCCTCGAATTTGAAAAAAGAGAAAGGATGATGAAAAAAACAGACTAATGTTAATTATCAGCCCCGAATGAGGAGATGGAGGATACACAGGGGAACCAATAACAGCGTTTCCCATCTCTATGACCATCATCAATCATAGCAAGACCTTCCTGCATCAACCAACAGTAGTTTTGTTAACCCCATAGATCAAAGTCACAGTATGATGATAAAACATGCCTATTGCTGCAAGAACTTACATCTAATAAGGTATCAAGGGCATCAATAGCACGTCCGTGTGTCCATGAAAGCCGTCTCTCTACCTCATCAACGGTCACATAGCCTAGAGCCTGAAAGAGAAACAAGCAGAACATTGACTAAGCAAATATTTGCATTGGTGTTTGTGATACCATAATAGAAGTATCACTAACCTGTGCCAACTCCAGAATTTGATTATGATCTTTATTCAATTCAGTTGGAACAGAGCGAACAAGCTTTTTCTTTCCAGCAGAAATCACCTCAAATCCACTACCCAATGTCTGGAGAATTCAAGCAGTACATGCATTTAAAAATGGCATCACAAAAACTTAAATAAGTTGTACACGATAACTCCATTACAGGACCATGCAGATTTCAGATCAGCAAGCAGCAATTACAGGACCATGCAGATTTCAGATCAGCAAGCAGCAATAGTGGAACTAACTATTCAACAATCATTTGAAAAAAAAAATGTAGCTCAAAACAAAGGAAAATTGATCAGCTTTCTCATGCTCTTTATCTCACTTACCCTAAGAGTTGAAAAGGGAATGCTGGCAAATTCATTCAGTAATCAGTCTAAAAACCAACCATGAACTAGCTTTGTACTACCATACCTTCAGCTTACTTATAGCACGCAAACAATCATCTTCGGATACAGCTTCGCGATCATGTTTTCGTTTCTGACGAAGCAATTTGCAGAGTTCCTGCAGGTCAATCAAACCTCCATTAAGAGGCCTAGTTGCCAAGCAAATCTCAACAATTTGAACTCCTGTCTAGCCAATAATCAAAACCAAATTATAAGCACTTTACCAAGTCTTTGAAGTAGAGAGTACGAGTTTATAAAAATCCTCTAAAAATACAGATTTTACAGCTCATGATCTTGTGTACGATGCTGAAAAAGCATAGTAGACTTAGTAGTAGTTTGCAGGTCAACTATCCATAATCTAATAAATTCACAATTATAAAACTTCGAAACAAAAATGGATAAAGCAAACAAAGCACACACACAAAAAAAAAGCATAAAGGATCATAAGGTAAAATCAGTTTAAACTACAGGAAAGAAAATTTTAAAAATTAAAAACTGAAGGGAATTTTCCAATTACTTTTCTTTCTAAAAAAAGGATGATTTTCGATACCAACCAAGTTCATAATAGAAATCACCGATTCCTAAAAGCTCCGCCCAAAATCCCTTATTTGAAGCCAAAGGATCCACTCCTACTTTTGCACACATTTCGTGAAATTGAGACCTAAAAGACGGATTTTTACGAATATCATTCTGCCAAAAAAAAAGATACAGAAATTAGTAAAACTAAAATCATTGAAACTAATGAAAAAAGTTGATAAAGAAATTTTGTTTACCTTGTGTTTTCGAGCGAATTCTTCGAGTTGCGAACGAAAAGTAGCAAGCTGCTCTTTCATGAGATCGGTTCTTAACTTGGCTACATTTTCTCCCAACGCTCGATATTGATCCTGAAATTAAAAAAAAAAAAAAAACCCCACACGCAAATAATTACGAGTAGATTTGATTGGCTGCAATTGAGATTAATTTGAATATCATTATTAAGATTAAATTGAAATTCGAAACAAACCCTAGCAGCTGCAGCTGTTTGGAGCCCTCCGATTCCAGGTCGTCTTCTCATTTTCCTTTTTCTTCGAAGTTCTGATTTTTCATTCCCTTTATTTGGTTTTCTGTTGTGAAACAAGAACTAGTTTATTACATTACTTTGAAATTAAAAAACTGTAAGCTAGAATCAACAAATCAGAGTGGCGCAGCGGAAGCGTGGTGGGCCCATAACCCACAGGTCCCAGGATCGAAACCTGGCTCTGATATATGTTTTCGATATTTTTGTGATCTCTGGGCATTTTCATTAATTTGTGATTAAGGAGGGAATAAACTTTTCACTATGTTTTCTTAAGTTCGTTTTCTTTTGTTATATATTTTCGGACAAACTTTATTTTGTTATATTGTTTTATATATCAATAATATCTAAAATAATACGTTTCATCTTTTCCAACTTGACAATAGAGGTGATAAATTTCATCAAACATTTTTAAGTTTGGTATGATATAGCAGAAGTGGAGGAGCTAAAACTTTCTTCGAATGATGGATTAAACTTTTCCTTGTTTATATTATCAATCAACCAAAGTTTTAATCCAAAACCAATGAAATTTGTAATGAACTTGTTTGACTTTGAGATAACTCACCACTGTTCCTAACAAGTCCTAAAAAGGTCTAGAAATCATTAGATTCTTCATCGACAAAACAATAAGTTGATGAAGAACTTATATGCCGCTTAAAACTGTTCAAATGAACAATAATTGCAATCATAAAGAAAGCTTATATGTGAAAAGATATGGCCCTCATATCACCTTACAACAAAGGTACTAACAATTTCTTTATTAATGTATAATCTCTGCATGTTACGGGTAGACCATAAGATAGAATAAGGTGAACCATAAGAAACATGCACTTTTTTTGGGTATTTATAAATTAGAACATTCTTGTTTGCATCTCTGTAAAACATCCATGATTGCTTCTAAACTATACTTATTCACTAAGAGTTTCGGTGCAGTAGGATGGGGCAGTAGAGGGTTGATAGACAAACGGTCTGACAGTGTGGAAATGACCTGATGGGCGACTATAGGTGAACTTGATACCGGTGCTGCGATCCCCAACATGGTTGCAGTTATCATGGAAACTACTGATCGGTCGTGCCAAGCATGTATTCCAACGGTCACTCTCAGGCATTGTTTCGGCCACTGTGTATATCCCCTTGGTGTTTGTGAAAGCCTGGTAATTTACTACTTCACCAGATTTTGTAATACAAAGTACAGCAACCTCAGCACCTACACCAACACATTTGTTTCACATAAATATAAGATAAAATTTTCATGGATGATTCATATACTTCAAGGCTCGGTTTAAAAGATTAGTTAAGGCTTCTACAGAAAAACCCCTAATTCATATGGTTATACCGAGATGAATGAATCTAATTATGCCCTTTAAAACATCAATGTCATAGTACAGCTTGAAAGATTAAAACAATATCCTACCATCACTAAAGTATGACCTTCAACCTTGAGAACAGATATATCAATGACTAACAGCTTTATCGAACACAGAAATGAACAAAGGATTTACTTATAAAACACCATACACCAAGCATCCATTCTTTTGCCAATTACTTCACCAAGCAAAAAAAGAATTGTTTCAACCAATATTAGTTGGTGACATTGTTGTTGCATTTCTACAGCATTCGAACCATATCTATCCTTGTTAACCGTTCACGTGATGCAGCTATTCTTAGTGGTTTTTAATTTTTTAGATATTTATCTGTTATTTTATTAAGAATTTTGAACTGCACTTAGCCATCTCTATTAGTATTTTGAATTGGCTTAGCTCTCTCTATTATGTTTTGAATTACTCTTGGCTATCTCTTTTATCATCTTTATTGTTGAGATTACAATGTATATATATTGGTTGAGCTATTACTTTATAAATACCTCTCATTTTCATAATAAAGATACAATTCATTTTACAACCTTTGAGTAAATTCTTTATGATATCAAAGTATTCTAAGCTCTCACAAGCAGATCCAGCACATTTTTTTCTCTAAAACGAACTCGATCGTAAACAAAGAAAGCTTACTTGTCAGCCATCTCAACCACAGAAGAAAGAAAATGAAACCAAAGATCATGAATATATCCCAGTCCCACTATTCAACAATTTAAGCCTATAAAAGAATTGCTTACAGACTTTTGGAGGATGCATCCTACACAAAATGGATTCATTCAGGCAATAGAGCAGTCAACCCAGAGACCCTTTCTAACACACTAGAATAGCTGTTTGCAACTGAATTAGACACATGTAAAAGTATTAAGTAAGCATCAACCACAGAAGCAATTTAGTGAAGCAAAGAAAATCACAGGGAAAGCACTCAAATAGGCAAATTGCTGGACACAGTGATCTTATCAAACCCTCAAAAGGTAATTTTTTGAGTATTTCTTTTCTCAATCTAAGTATAAATTGAACCCATCCTGCCATCCATGCAGTTGTATAGCCAAGCTCAACAATGTCGAAACCAATAATTAACCAAAAAAGAAAAGGAGAAAACATTGTCACCGACAAAATGGAAGAATTATAATTCCAACAATAAAAAAAAAACCCGCTTTGAATTTCTGCTAAAGAAACATAATTTAACCAATCAAACGACTGCAATTCAAAATTATAAATGGAAAAAGAAACAGAGGGAAAACAAGAGAGAGAGGGAGAGAGAGGCAACCTTCTAAAATATGATCTTCAGGACCAATGGAAGAATCAGCACAAACATCACAGACAACTCTACCGTGAATCTCACCAGTCCAAGATTGTACACCTGAGATGAAGAATACAGCTAAGACAACAAAACCCAGAACCAGATTCTTGCTCTTTGATGCCATGGGGTGATTCTTTTCAATTGAGCTAACAAAAAGTACAACCAAGCAAAAATGAGAGCAGCAGCCTGCAAGTGTTTAAAGCCACGCATGTATTTACATAGATGATATACATATTTGTAGTATTATAGGGATTTAGTGGGTCCAACTTGGACTAATTGGTCTAATATTTGCTGCCTACCTAAAGCTTTTCTTTGGTTGGTACCAAAATTTCTATGCTAACCAGGCTTTGCTGGGCTAGAAAAGGCTAACAATGGCTTCCATACACCTAAGCCCAGCCAAATACATCATGCCATGGCTGATTGTAATTTTATTATATATTGAGGACAAATCAGGCAATTTGAACTTATCATCTCATTCTATTAAAGCAACCGAAAGCACTAATCTTTTAATTCCCAGACCCTTATTATAGCATTCTCAGTCGCCATCACCTCTTTCCTTTTCTTTTCTTTTTTTTTTCCAGAAATCTTCAGATGCGTTGATTATGGGATAAATATCTTTTCTTTATCAACAATGTTGTTTTTCTGTTTGTTATTCTTGGGCATTTATTGCTTATCCCTACGAGGAACTTTTGCATCTAAATGATGGATATTTTTCATGTTAAAAGTAGCCTGATTATGTTGATGATAATACCATTTCTGATAGATGCCCAATGCTTACCCTTTTCTGGGTTTTCTTTCATTTAACGATTGAAAAAGTTTCATTTAAATTTTTTTCTTTAATATAAGAATTTTTTTACGTTGATCAATTAATATCCCAATGATGAAGTTCTATTTGATTTTAAAAGTTGATAGGCCTGACTAGCTTTGATGAATAGATCTTACTGAGGGATTTTTTTTCTTTCAGTTTCATCTCTCTTTTTTTTTGTAGATTATTGGTATTCTCTTGCTCTGTTCTTTAAACCAAGCATTTCTTACATTTTCTAATTAGTTTAATCTAATTATATTTAGCAATGTGCTTCTTGAGGAGTTTTTTTTTTAATTATTGAAATTTGCCTTTGCATCCTTATGAAGAACAATATTAGGAAATGAAAGTAGTGGACTGATTTCCATTGATGAGCAATGAATCTGAGGGATGCATACTCATAGTTATTAGAAAATAGAAAATGTCTATTTTGGTATTCAATATCTTTCCATTGTTTGCATGCTTAAAGCTTGGATTCAGTTCTTCTTGATGTCCTTGAAACTGTTTGTGTTTGTAAACCTGGAAAAAAAATTACTTGGATTAAGTACTTGGTTCTCAGCCTGGCTTTTTATGTGCTTTTTAATTGGTTTATTCTGTAATTGATCTTTAATATTTTGCTGCCTTTTCAGTCCTAGCTGATTTGCAATAGCAAGTGTGTTCTTTAATGTCTTTAAGCTTTGATGATTACCTTGTTAGCATTGAGGATTGGGGTTTTTTATCATCTGCCTGTTGATTACTGCTGTATGTTGAAGTCTAATCAGCTTAATTT
This sequence comes from Kokia cookei, assembly GCA_039519145.1. NCBI lineage: Eukaryota > Viridiplantae > Streptophyta > Magnoliopsida > Malvales > Malvaceae > Kokia > Kokia cookei. Next base: position 6,134,746 of record CM076899.1, on the reverse strand, counting down.
CGATTGAGTTTGTTCTCTGTGTTTTCTAACAGGCTGTAGATATAAACAATCTTTAAACATATTGGATTTTGCTCAAAGGTTATTGATTCTCTGAAGAATTGAAGAGTAAGAATGGTGGCAGTGAAATTGGAATTAACCAAAGATTAGAAAGCAGAGCTCAAGATCCATGGCTTCTGCTCTCCGAGATTGGAAGGGGAAGTTTTTACCCATGTATGAAGATTGTATAAAATGCGTAGGCTGAAATAAGAGTATTGGTTGAAGCAATGTACAAGAAGCTTTAACTTTGTAATTTGTCATCTTGCAACTTATAAGCAACAAAAGCTGTGTTTCTTTCTTGCTATAAAATGTTTGAAGTAACTAAATTCACCAAAAAGGGTAGCATCAAAAGCATGTAAATTTCAATGTATCTGCTTAGGCTAATTGATCCTTAAATTCACTTCTAATGGATGATCAAATATTTGCCAAAAACAAAGGGTTAATTAATCCAAATTAACCCAAGCTTTTGTTACTAATGACTTAACTTCCCTAGCTGCTTTCATCTTACCAAGCAGTGTCTCCAGCTTGCTTATACGTGCTTCGAGATCTAGCCATGATTGTTCATTTGGACAAGCATTACAGTAAATTGCAGGTACCATTGATGCACCATGTGCAACCTCCTCAGCTACAAGTGTTGTTTTCAGCTCACATCTTGGAAGCTCATTATCTGCAACTGAACATTGACCTGATGAGTTGTCTAAATCATCTCTTTTGTCAATATTGCGAAACTTCTTATTGGGTTTCAACATTTGTGATATTGTAAGTTGATCTTCATCGTCAGAATCCAAAGAAAGACTTCCAAGATGACTTGCTGAATGATTTCCACCCCTTGTTACAGTCACTTTACCTTCAACAAAATCTCTGGCATCAACAATATCCCTTGCTTCCACCTTACTGCATTTGGAAGGAAAACCAGGAGGAAATGGAGGGTTAATTTTATCTTCAGTAATAGAACTTTTGGAGGTAAAACCAGGAGGAACTGGTACAGCCACAGTCACCCCATCTCCATTAAAAGAACCTTTGGCTTTCAGCATATTTCCTTTGGGAGGAAAACCAGGAGGAAATGAAGAATTATTAAGTTCGTTCTGAATTACAAAATCAGGCTTTAACTCTTTCAAAGGCTTGGAAAGAGAGCTAGATGAAGTACTTTCATTCTTAACTTCAGTGTCTACTTCTGAGCCAATTGCTATCGATGAGCTTCGAGCTACAAAACCTGCATTACGAACTTCCTTCTTTGGTTTTGGATATTTTGGTAACTGCTTCCATATTTTCATTGGAGAACCATGATCAGAACTGGCACTGTTACTAGGTCGAGTTAGGGATGAGGTACGGGATCCCACTCCCTTAAACTTCTTTGGCATTGTCTTAAAACCACTGCAAGTATCATCTTCTCTAGGCCGCTTCAAACGCTTCGGAATCAATTTTAGACCTTTGAACATATCAGTTTCACTCATTCCCATTGTTCCATTTGGTGTCGTTTTGAAGTTTGTGGAGCTTCTTTGCTTTAGTAACACATCTATACTTTCTTCTTGCAGAATCAAGACCGATTGCTTCCACCAATTCGAGTATTTAGCAGTAACATCTCCCTTGAAAAGCTTGGAAGGAATGTACAACTTCCCACCAACAACGGAATTATTGTAATCGGACCATGCGATCTCAGGACTATCGTTTGATCGGGGAACACTACAGGGAACATCTTGGTCCATTCCAAATTGCAATGCCACTTGATGCGGAAGGTACTGCTCTATACATTCTAGTCCAACCAGCTCCGAAGCCCTCAAGCATCGAGCAAATGACAGCAATTCCTTGTCTAAACTCGAATCAACTGATATCCGCATTGCTATATCTCCATAAAACTTACCACCATTAACGTAAGGACGCCACTCAAACCGTTCCTTGCTTGAGTCTAGAACTGACCTCACATCTTGCACTTTGCAGTTCAGGTCATGCCATAAAGCCGTCCTTGGAGCGCCATTTTCGATTAATTTAGGCTTCGGACGTAAGTCTGGAAATCTCTCCCAGACCCAAACCTGGACTAGTGCAAGTGGCGAGCAAAGTGTAACCTCTAGTGCAACTGCAACATTTCCACCATTACAATTGGAATCTAACTGTGTTGAAGCAATAATATTTTGTTTTAAGCAACTCAAATGACTATAAATCTTAGCGAGAGCAGCAGGTCCAAGTGCAATTCTAGTCCCCCTGGCAAGGTGAATAGCAATGGGGAAAACGATGTTAACAACAACATCAAAACAAGATGGTAAAACAAACTTTGATAACCACAATGCAAGGAATGCCTCGTGCTCGATTGCGCTACCGCTGTGCATGAACTTCCTTATCCACAAACTGTGACTGGCCTTTTTAGCTATATTCTTGTTCATTTCTTTCCTTGCATTGTCGAGTTTCTCCCATGTTTCCTCCATTTCCTCTGTTTCAACAGGGGTGAAAACAGGAGAACCCAAAACTGAATAACCCCCAAGGATCATTATATCTTCCAATGTAATCGTCGCTTCACCCCAAGGAAAAATGAAACTATTGGTTTCATGGCACCATTTTTCAGCAACCCCAAAGACCAAATCATTGTTTCTTTTAATCGTGTACGTTGAATTCATTATAGCTTCGAAAATACCAGCTTCCTTCCAAGTGGATACATGTAATGAAGCCATGTTGGCGACCCATGCTTTCCATTCTCTTTGTGGGTATCTCCACCCAACGAAATTTACTTCCATAACCCGATTTTTGGGATAAGGTTTTGGCAAAGAGGAAAGACAATGGTTTGGAAGGTTTCCATCAACGGAGGTTAAGCCTATGGAAGGTGTGATGAAATGGGCTGTTCTTAGTTCGAGGTTTTTATTATCTGGTGAAACCATAAGCTCTGCTCTTTCTTCAACAATGGAGTTTGAGGAACCCTCCATTTTTTAAGACTTGAAAAGGCAAGATTGCTTGAGAAAAAAAATAAACGAATGGAGAGAGCTTTTACTTTTTTAGAAGAAAATGACTATCTAGCTTCCGTTTTCAGTAACAACAGTACAGTTCATAAGAAACCCGGTTTAACCACGTCAAAAATGAAAAATAATAAATTAAAAATAATTAAAAATATATTACAAAAATATATATATATATATAAATGGAAGATAAAATGAACCAAAATATAATGAAACTACTTAAAGTTTTTATTAACAAAAAAAAAAAAATTAATTAAACTACAATATTGCTTTTTTAAATTTTCAACAATATTTTTTTAGATTTTCGAATTTTTATCGATTTGAAACAATTATGGTTATTATCAATTAAATATCGTCAGTTAGACTAATAGTTCTCGATTCAATAGATTAATTTGATTCAGTTATGATAGTATTGACATTAATTACTGTTGACAAAGGGAATTAACGATGAGGAGGGAAGAGTAATGGTGACGATAATTCACCTTAGTTGGGGCAAAAAACTATCGTGTACGACGATAAAAGGGAGCTAAAAGAGAGAGAGAGAGAGAGTAAAGTTGCCTTCTTTAGTGTTGTGAGTTTATATTAGGAGATGAAGGGCACCACATGTCTTGAGTTTGTTAGCAATGAAGTCATATCTTATTTTCTTGTAAGAACGTTAGTGTGATCCTCTAAGTGTTTGTATTTATCTTTAATAGTTTTCGCATGCAAAGTAAAATATAATGAAATATTGATTCATTAATTATCTAATATTTAATTAATATTAAGTTGTATTTTATGGTCGAATTATAATATGAGAAAACAACTTATATTAATAAATAATTTAAAAGTTTATAGTCTAATAAAAATTGAGTAAATCGATTAAAAGATTATTATGTCATCAATTGAGTCTAATTAAGGAAATATTTTATCTTGAGTATTGAAAGAGATATTATATGAATTTATTCACTTGTGACGTTCATAATATGATATTCATTAAATTTAAGTGAATGATGTACTATGTATGCGTGATTTGTATACGTTAATATATTAAAAGCTTTAGTTCAAATGGTTAATGATTATAATGAGATAAAATCTTTTAATTATATATATATATATATATATATGTATATTAAAATTACAAATTTCTAATTTCTAATTTCAAAATCACAATTTTTTTATTGGCACATGGTTTTTGATGGCCAGCTGGTTTTGTTTATTTTATAGAGGTATTTTTTTTATTTTTTATAATGAATGGTGGACATTTAAAAAAAACGTTTAGTATTATTGTCAAAATATATTTCTTAAAAATAAAATATTTACTTGAACATATAAAAAAATATATATTTAAATGATGTTAAAGTTGATTAATATTATGATTTTTAATAAAAATAAAAAAAATATTATTAATATTTAGATATATGAAATATAAATTTTAAAATTTTTAAATAATTAGTATGAATTGCTAATAAAATTTAAACTATATTTTAAATGTTAAAAAAAATTGTTACAATTTCAAATATAAAATATCATATATTTCAAATAAATTTTAATAGAAAAATATTTGTATACCTAATATAAATATTAACTAACATTATAAAGACTAAAAATGTTATTTAACTCCACTTTTTTCTAAATTCAAAGATAAGAGATTTTAATATTTGAGTTCAAATTTATTTTTTAAAAATATATTTAATTTTAAAATAAATTTTTATGGCTTACTATAGACATTTTTTATAAAAATAATATTAAATAATTAATTATATAAAATAAGATGAGCAACAAATTAATTATGAAAATAAAATATTTGCTACAGTAATTTCGAATATCTTTAACATATCGATCACATCAATAAATTTAAAAAAAAAATTGACAGAAAAAAAAGTGAAAAAAAATTTAATTGATGTCGCGAGCAACACTCCCTGATTAAATAAAAAAATTTATTATTTTAGAGATTAAATACAAGGAAAATGTATTACATGTAAAGAAAAGACATTAATGTATTAAATGAAAAAAAAAAAAAAACCAATAAGGCGTTAAATGTAAGAAAAAAGCTATGGTGTGTAGGAACCACAAATTAGCTTTTCTTTTTTTTTCTTTTTTTTTTTATTACTTTTTCAGTGTTTTTTGTTATTAATTTTTTTTTTAAATTTTATCGGTGTTGCTAATTTATCAGATGACGTCATAATTTTTTTTTACTTTTTTTATTTTCTTTTTAGATTTCTTTAAATAGTTTATTGATACAGTCAATATGTTCGATAACACTCAAAATTATTATAAAAAATATTTTATTTTTTCAATTAATTTATTTTTCATCTTATTTTTATAATTAATTATTTTTTTCAATATTAATTTTATCAAAAGACCCTTATTATACCAAAATGGCTCCAAAAAGCAATTTTGAAATGCAAGAAAAAATATACTATTGAGCTGCCGAAATTAAAGGATTAAAACAAAGAAATTATGCGTTTCCTCTCAGTTTGGACTTTGGATTATTTTGACAAAATCTTTTCTCCAATCTAATCGTCGTCACTGTCTTACTCAAATTTTAGTCTCATTTTCTTCCTCCCTTTTCTCTTTGAAATCCCACATAGTTTAAGAGAAAAAAAAAACCTAATTTCTCTCCCTTCTCTATTTTTCTTTTTTTGATTTACTTGCTGTTGAAATGAAAATAGAATTGTTAACTAGAAACATATATTAATAATAATATTTTGGAAAATGATTGGTTTCAGTTTTGAAAAAAAAAAAATTTATAAAATAATCATATTAATTAAAACATTATCATAAATAAAATGTTAATTTTGAGAAAAATTTCGATCAATTTAATAAAAGCTAAAACATAAATTACATTAAAAAAAATCTATGTAGACAAAAAGGAGTCTGGCACGAATCGTTAAAGAGCTATTCATAAGGGATTAACATATGAATGTAATGTTTATTCCACGTTAATTTTGAGAAAGATTTCGATCAATTTAATAAAAGCTAAAACATAAATTACATTAAAAAAAATCTATGTAGACAAAAAAGAGTCTGGCACAAATCGTTAGAGAGCTGTTCATAAGGGATTGACATATGAATGTAATGTTTATTCCACGTACAACAAATATGGTTGCAGATTCCATGATAACATTAGGGAAAAATGTTCTCTTGATTTGAGAATTTACGATGTTCTCCCAATATGATCGATCTGAAGATTCTATAAAATTATGTTGATATTAGATATAATTTCTGTTATGATTAAATGTATGCAGTTTCTGTATCTACCAAAAAAAAAAAAGGTTTCTTGTGTGTCATATACTTAAGTATAGTTAAACTATCAATAATTCAAAGGATTAAGTAATTAAAAAGTATGTATTGTCATCTCAAGATTCAAAATTCAAGCCACAATAAAAAAGTATCATTAAATTATATTGTCAATGAAGTTTTGACTTAATCATAAAATTGAGGGGTTTTTTAATTATAATAATAGGGAAAAGTTCGAACAACAAACACGATTTATGCGATTCGAATCCAGTGATAAAAATAAAGTTTTAAGAATTTTAATAAAACTTAATATTCTAATTTTATCATGCGTGAATTCTCGAATTTATTTTGATTTAATGTTTAATTTTTTTTATGTAAATTCAAATTAAATTTCACAATAAATGAATTTTATTTAAATTTATTCTAATTTAAATTTAAATATATTTTAATTTCAATCTATTTGTTTAGTGTAATAATTTGGTTCTAATCATAATTATTTAAATATATATTAATTTATTTGTGATTTATTTCTTGCGAGGAATCCCAAACAATTTGCTAATGATGGATTTCATTAGAATTTGGTATTGGAATAAAATTATAAAAGATTAGCTTTCAATATGAACACAAACCCGATTTTCCAACGTCCTAAACTTGACAACGTTGAAAGTATCGTCTATTGATTATGGCAACGTTAAAATATTTACTTAAAATCTTTTGGTCAATTGCCAAATGCCGAATTTACGGTTTTAAGCATACCATTTTTTTTACTTTAAAATTTAAAAGATAAATTTATTAATTCATTTTACGAATAGAATCATATAATTTAGAGAAAAAAATAATAAACATTCATTGTAAATAGTAAATAATAAGATAAAGAAATCAACTCGAATGGTCCAAAGTGACGAGTAAAAATCGACAAAAAAATTGAGCATTCACCAAATTAGAGAGGACAACGATAATATCATCCCTAAAATCACTTATAAAATTAAATTACATGTTTAAACAAGACTAAAAAATATACTACAAGAGTAAATAAAAACTTTTAAAATTGAAGATTTATTAATGTAAAAATAAACAAAAGGCATATAAAATTAATACAACACTAATCTAAATCGGTTCGTGAAATCATTTATTATTCTGAAATACTCTCAAAATAAAAACAAATTAAGAAGTTGACGAAGAGTCACTCACTTTCTAAGAAAAATTATTGGTAGTCGGTGAAGTTTTAGCTAACGACAAACACTATCATCTATCTATCACAATTTGTGAAAACAATAAAAATATTCACAAAATAGATCTGCAAATTAAAAAGAGAGACAACGTGTGTGGTGAATGAGAAAAAAAAATGGATTTATGGAAGGGGAAATAGTCGGAACAATAACTAACTTGGTGACTAACACCGGGACAAAACAAAAAGTAAAAACCAATCCACTTGGAGAAAAAGGGAAAAGTTTTTAAATTTTTAAATATACCTTTAAATCTTTTAATTTGTTCAATCACACTTTAAAAAAAAAAAGATTTTGTGATAATTTTTTTATTTGAGTATTTTTTTTAATAATAATATTATTATAAATTCTGATTATATATTTTTTTATAAGATGTTTAAAATTACTCGTAATCTTTTATTAATTCATAAATGGGAGGATAATGTGTTTCAACATACTCGAATTTACGTCCTCCTGCATTGATAGCAATGTTCATGCCAATTAAATTAAGACTCAATCGACATATTTGTGTATTTTTAAAAGTAAATATCGTTATACTATAACAATTAATATTTGATGTATTAATAATATATAATTTTATTCGTTATTAGTAGATCAGGTGATTATATATTACTAAAAACAAAATTAAAGTGAAAAATTTTAATGATGTATCATTGTCTAATTTATTAACCGTGTATAAAATTATATATTGCTAATGTATTGTAATATAAATTTTTTAGAGAAATCTTCGAAATAATTTTTGAAATGGTTGGGTTTTTGTTTAATTTTTCAAAATATAATTTTAACTAAAATGTCACCTTGAAAGAGAAGTCTCGTATATATCCCTGACCATTGTAGAATTTGCTATTGATAGTGGAGAATTCTCTATCCTCTTTTTAATTCTTTTTTATAAATAATATTCAGCTCATTTATGTGATCAGTAAGAAAACTAGAAAGAATAGGATTGTTGGAGCCCTGAAACTGGATTATTCAGATTCTCATAGCCGGTTCTACTTTTCAGCTGCTCTTCAAAATTATTATCCAATGAAGATATAGCATACACTAATGGTATCACACCTTGCCAGCCACCGATGTATACTCGACAGCCAATAGTAATCGAATTATATTTTACCCCTTTATTAAAAAAAAATATTTTAATTCTTGTACATATAAGGTGCACATAATTAGTTACATCAGTTTTGAATAGTACAATCTGATAAAATTTTTAACAGAAAAAATTGTATAAGAATTAATTTATCTATTTTTTGAGTAAAATGAACAAAACTAATCTCACTACTAACAAAGACCTCTACGATACTTGTACGAGTTTCTATCCGCTTCAAAGAATTGACTGTAAGGCCTTTGAAGTCATCTATCAAAATCGAACTAGCAAGTAACAATATAAGAAAACCAGAGTGTAAACATCAATATTCATGATAACACATGTTTCATTCGATTGAAATATGACAATACGGTTAACATTTGGATATGTACCGACAGGAATTTCAAGACGCCAAATCCTCTTCACAGTGTATGAACTGGAGCTTGCTGGTGCACCTTGCCAATCCATTGTCATCCCAGGTGGTCCACCTAGTGTCTATCAAAATACAAAAAGGCAACAGCAGCACAGAAGAGCAGAAGCTCAATCCACATAGCTGAAGTGGCACATCTAAATTGGTTGCACACTACCTCGACTTTCCAAGAGCAGCAATAATCTTCCCTTTCTCAGAAGGAATAGATAGAAGGCCATCTAAATTGGTTGCACACCCATTTCGCATCAGGAGTTCAATTCTTCCTAAGGGCTTCTTCAACGTTACCTCTCATGAGGAGAGCTTCCAAGATCTTACAAACCAAGTCCATATGCTCCTTCACTCCCTTCTCCACCATGCTCTTCATCACTCTGCTTGCAGTTTGAATCCTTCCATCTTCAAACAAACCCTCCATCACTGACTTGAGTATGTCAGACTCAGGAAGATGACCATCCTCGATCATACTGTCCAATGCTGTTTTAGCATCAGCAGGCTCACCTTTCCTACGGTAGCTTTCAATGAGCAATTTTTAAGCATCTGAATCTTTAGAAACCCCTCTCCTACCCATGATCTTTAGAATTTCAAAAGCAAGACCAGGATTACCTTCTTTTGCATGCCCACGGATCAAATTATTAAATACAGTAAGATCCAGAACACCTGTCTTCAACAATTGGCGGAAAAAGACTTCGGCTTTCCCTGTCTGACCATGGTGGCATAGATACTGAATCAATGGATTATATGCTTTAAAAAAACACATCAAAATCTATATAAAACAAATTATTAACATGTAACGATATGTTTATAATATTTTAAATTAAAAAAATATATATAAACATGGTGTAAAAAATGAATACATGAATATTGCAAAATTTTTGCAATAACGCAAAATAACTATCTTTGATAGTTTTTTTGTATTAATTTTTTTTGTCAATAATCATAATCATATATATTATATTTAATAAAATTTTGATATATTAAAATTTTTTATATAAATTTTAATAAATTTGTTTATATATAATTTTCATGTGATTTCAATTCAAGTTAAAGCAAAGTGTGGGTATTTTTAGTGTATATAATTTGAAGGATCTCTCAGTTTTTGTCTCTATGTTATATTATACAAAATTTATCATGGGGCGGAGTTGAGGGATTGACAGGAATATTGTCCTTTAAAATAATTTTTTTTTCATTTTAAATTTTTTTATAATTTATAAAATTTTAAATTATTAATAATAAAATTATATTTTAACCTTCAAATATGACAAAAATTTAATTTAATTTTTTAAAATTATAAAAAATTTAAAAAATAATTTAATTTTCCTCTTCAAGTAATTTCTAACTTCCCCTCTCAACTTAATCATCTCCCTTCTTTGGTTCATTCAATTTCATGTATAAAAACCGAGTTCCCACCCAATTTTCCTTTTATAGCTATTAAAAAACAATCTTGAAAGGTATATAACATCATTTATCTATGCATTTCTTTCACTAAAAACTCTGTAAATATTGGATGAGGTTATAATAGAATAGAAAAGCTGATAATAGAAAGCCAGTATGGTTTTTAAGAAATTTTCTGCTGTTTGTTAGCTTCTATATTTAGAAAATCGAAGCCATTTTTGGCAAATATGGGGTTAATGGATTTGGGAAAGGAACAGAAGGCAAAACAGATGTTATGAGAGAACAGTTCCGTGTGATCTCTTGAAGGTCCTGAGAAAATTTAAGAAAATTCACAGCTCAGCTGTGAATTTTCTTCCTACTTGGATTATCTTATAAATTTTATTTGATGAATTTGTTGTTGTGAAAACACCTTTTCGCTTTTCTCCAACATTTTACGAAGTTGGGTTTTCCGGGAAAATCTTTTTGTTGTTGTTAATATCTTAGCAGGGAAGACCAAACAATGAATTGCTTTTCGTGTTGTATGTCAGAAGAGAAATTAAACAGCAAAAGGTCAGCATCATTGGAGAAGAGCAGTACCAGTGAATTCGACGGCGATGAAGCCAAAATTCTGCCTATGCCTTCATTCGCCAATATTTCTTTCAAGAGTGGTACAATTTTCATCCTGCATTTCAATCTTTAAACAAACCATGACTTTATTTGAGAATTTGCATAATTGCTCTGTAGTTGTTGACCCTGTTCTTCTCAAATTCAATTCATGAATGGTATTTATGGCGTGGTTCAATTTTCTATTGATGAAATGGGTATTTGGAGTAGATGTTAATTGTTGCCATTGCTAAGCTATGCTCATCTCTGTTAATTCACCCCTCTGATTCTATTACATTTTGTGTATGAGTATGGAAATATAATCTTCTTAGGGTATGAGTATGGAAATATAATCTTCTTAGGGTATGAGTATGGAAATATAATCTTCTAAATATATAAAGAAATTAGATACTCACACACGAGAAGTAACATAGTTGAAAGATAGGGTTGGTTGATTGATGTTAAAACAAAAATTCTTATTTTGGCAGATGCAAGCAGAAAGAGATACATAAGCGAGGAAATACTGAAAAGGGGTAAAAGCAATATCACTGCAAAGACTTTTAATTACCGTGAACTATGCACTGCTACTAACAACTTCAACCCGGAGAATCAGCTTGGTGAAGGGGGTTTTGGAAGGGTCTACAAAGGGCTGGTTGAACCAAAGAAGGTAAAATTTTAGCATATTATATCTGCTGTCATTTACAGTTCGTATGATATTCACATATAGTGAGTAATTTTCATATTGTTGTTCCATTATAGCAAGTTGTTGCTATCAAGCAACTTGACAGGAATGGATATCAAGGAAACAGGGAGTTCTTGGTTGAGGTCTTGATGTTGAGTTTACTTAACCATCCTAACCTTGTAACTTTGGTTGGATATTGTGCCGATGGGGATCAAAGGATTTTGGTCTATGAATACATGGCTAATGGCTCCTTGGAGAGTCACCTTCTAGGTATGCTTTTAACATCTAATTTCTCTTTTAGAATTTCCATTTGTAAAATGGGATTTTATTTTGGTGAACATGTTCAGTTGTTTGTAATTACGCCTTTCAGATATACCCCCAGACAAGAAGCCATTGGACTGGAATACCAGGATACAAGTTGCAATAGGTGCGGCAAAAGGCCTTGAATACTTGCATGAAACAGCTGATCCCCCTGTGATATACCGTGACTTTAAAGCATCAAACATATTGTTGGACCAAGATTTCAATCCAAAGCTCTCGGATTTTGGGCTTGCAAAGATTGGTCCAACTGGAGATAAGATGCATGTTTCCACCAGGGTTATGGGAACCTATGGCTATTGTGCACCTGAGTATGCACTTACAGGCCAATTGACTACGAAATCCGATGTTTACAGTTTCGGAGTTGTGTTTCTGGAAATGATCACGGGAAGAAGAGTAATAGACAATTCAAGACCAACAGAAGAACAAAATCTTGTCAATTGGGCAAGTCTGCAATGTTCTGTTTGTTCTAAACAATCATGAAACTGTCACTTTATACATCTCTAACTTCTGAGTATCCCTTTATGCAGGCAACACCTTTGTTCAAAGATAGAAGGAATTTCCAATTAATGGCTGATCCATTGTTAGAAGGGAATTATCCCAATAAGGGTCTCCACCAAGCACTTGCAGTTGCAGCAATGTGTCTGCAAGACGATGCAACCGCTCGGCCTGCGATGAGTGATGTGGTAACCGCTCTCGAATACTTAACTAATGGCAGAGGACCACAAGGAGAAGAAGAAGAAGAAGAAGTAGAAGAAGAAGAAGAAGAAGAAGAAGAAGAAGAAGAAGAAGAAGAAGAAGAAGATGATGAAGAATAAAAGAAGAGTAGTTAAGAAATTAAAGTAGGTATGGTGAGAAGACGTTGGAAACCTCAAAAGAAAGGTGAAGGACAAGAAGATGAGGAGGGTTGATGGATCGTAACAAAACTCTTTCATTTTCATGATGCAGCTGAGCTGCAAGTCCATGAACAAAGTACTCAAAATCTCGTTTCTTTTAAAGTCCTTTCATGGCCTGTTTTCTAAGAGGGTACTTGGAAAGAAAATTTTTCTGATAAAAGCTTATAGCTCATGGCAATGACATCTTTCAATTTCATGGAGCTTTAAGCCTGTTGCTGCCAAGGCTTACAATGTGCAATCCATCAGCTCAACTTTGTTTTTGTTCCTTTGGGGTTTCATGTGCTGAAAATTTGTGACACTAGAGTTTTTCAGTTTTTTTAGCAGGTTAGACCGAAAGAAATTCATTAGACAATATTAAAATTACCCAAAGCTTCTCTGTATTATCACATAATTTCAAGTGTTTCCTTTTTTTATTTCATTAGATAATTTGTTTCTTTTTTTTTTTGGTGAAAGAATAGTAAAGATAATTTGTTTTTACTTCATGTAATTAACGAGTGACTTCACTGGTAAAGAGGATGATGTTCATTTTAGTAGATCCGGGTTTAAGCACCTGTGTGTACAAGATGTGTGTATTGTCACACAACTTTAACTCAAATCATACATGAGATAATGAACACTCTTTACTATTAAGTGAAATAAAATGTATTTTAACTTAAATATAAAGTGCAATTCAAGATTTATTAAAATAATTTTTAATAATAAAAAATATTATTCTAACATCAATTAGTAATATAATAAAAGAAATAAAAAGTAATTTTTGTTGTACTTGCTTATATATATATATTAGTTTTCTATGTCACCTAGCTACATTGTTGGTAAATGTACACATTTAATTGCACCAATATTATTTCATCGATGTTACTATTGAATGGAAAAGTCGGATGGTAAATGCATTATGAAAGATCTGATTCCCTTCCATTGTTGGCATCCCGTCAACAACTAATCCGGCCGGTCAACCCACCATCGATCCTTCGGAACCTCCATCCAAGCACACTCCAGCACTTCCTCTATTCAAAATGCCAACTCATTTTGCGAAATCCATCCTGATGTGAGCACGATCATATCATGTTATGATGCAATTAGAAGATATCAAGATTGACCCAAACACGAGAGGCTCAAGTGCAAAATGAAATATCTCACAGGCCTGATTGATTATTGGGCTAATGTTTTTAAGGACTTTTTAATTTTATTTAAGTTTTATTTTAGTTTAATAAGTGTTTGCATCTTTAATTATGTCTTGCATTAAGTGTTTTGCATTTAATTAAGTCATTCATAAAAGCATCTCCTATGTTCATTAAGATTGTGATTTAATTATGACATGCATTATGTGATCTGCATCTAATAAAATCGTGCATTATGTAATGACATCCATTAACTCTCATGATTAGTTAAGTTTGCATCATAAATAATGACATTCATTAAGTAACTTACATGTTAGTTAAATATGCATTATAAATCCTATCATGCATTATGTAACTCCATGTTAGTTAAATGCATCATTAAATCAAGTCATGCATTTAGTAATCCATTAGTTCATTTAGTTTGCATCTTTAAATCATTCCTTAAAACATCTTGTGTATTTAAACATGAGTTAATGTGTTTATTTTTATTATAAATATGGTGTTTTAAGTTAAATAAGAATTTGAACAGGTTGCAAATGTTTAAATATTCATTTATTCTTGTTTAAGTGACTGTTCAATTCATTTTAACTTATTGGCATGTTTAAATTGTTTTAATGCATGTTTAATATGTTTTAGGAATGATTTAAGGTTGATAAGAAGATCTAGGGATGTTCACATACAAAGGCTGTTCAGTTTTGGCTTGAAAAGGTTTGCATTTGGTCACTTAATTTGCTGGTACAAGAAGAGGATGTTTTTGGTGGATTTTGAAGGTGAATAAATGCACAAAATTCATTCAAGAATAAGCTTTCAATATTGATGCATTGTGACTATTCAAATGGACCAAGAGTGGCTCTTCAAATATGATCGGTTTCAAGCACTTAAAGGTCAATTCATGACATCACAGGCAATAAAGACAATCAGTTATGGAAGATGAAGGGACTACAAACAACACCTTTAAAGACCATTAAGCTTTCATAAAGAAGATGACTTTTAAGCTAACATGGACTATGAAAAGACATGACCTCTCATCTACTCAAAGACAAGTGAAGAGACAAGACTTTTGGGCTAGCTATCATGAGTTAAATCAAATTTAATGGTCTGTTTTTAAGTTAGTTAAATGACCGAATTTGAAGGGTCATATAGGAACTTGAAAGGTTAATTCAAGACTATAAGTTTCGTCCTAAATCACTATGTTAAAAAAAAAACTTTGCTTGAGTTTAAATAATTTGTGAGAATATTTCTCTCTTGATTTTTCGTTGAATTGTTCGAATGTATCAAACTTTCTTCAAAGTTTGTGGCATTCAAAATTTGTCTTATCACTCTATTTACAATCCCGGGTTGTGGCGACTTCGATACACTAAGATTCGAGTATATGGTCAAGTTTAAGCAGGTCGTAGTTTTAATATAGCTAAGGTTCCTTATAGAATTCAAGTGCTTCGGATTAGGATTTTCATTGTTTGTGAACCATTTCAAGACGATTTTTCTAACAAGCCGTCTTCCGAACACTCAAAGTTTGGAGTTCACATCACATCCTGAGCTAAGGTATTAGCTACTTGATTTCCTTCCCTAGCCACATGCATGAATTGATAAACCTCAAAACTACCATTTTAGCGTCTTGAATTATACCATCATGAAGCCGTTTGTTTCGCGGCGACCATGACGCCCGAACTCCAATCGCTAGTCGCATGCACTTAGATAAACTGTTATTAGTGAATAGAAAGAGTAGCCTATCGTGTACTTCATAATCAGAAACTTCAGTTTGCCAGGCTATGTTTAACAAGCTCCACACCTCTGATGTAGCTCGACACCGAACAACCACATACATAACAGTTTAAAGATTAGCCAAAATAGGAATAGGCAATGGCCATAATCGCTTGTAGAATGGTTAGTAATGGTTCACTGATGAAGGAATAGGGCTAGTAGTAGAGAGATTTCCATGTAACAGGGCTTTGCAACCAAAATTCCCAGTGCACTCCCCTCTCCTCTCACATGACAATCACCAATCGGACTTGGGGCAATAGGAACACATAAAGTCATATCTGTCTCTCTCAGTCAAAATGGTATATATCAAATTAGCTTTCCACCGACAATTATCATGATCAATAAGGTCCACAATCATATTGACATCACAACTAATTGCTGACTCTTGTATTCTATAGCAATCTTTCCCCGTGAGCCATTTGTCATTCAAGATGGAGATATCATGCTCATCCCAACCTCCCATCTTATACTTGATTGCAACAACCCCTTGCCTCTTCCAAATATAAGATTGTTAAGATTCTATTTTGGCATTTAAAAAATCAACAAGTGGGAAAATTTTCACTTTTAAAAAAAAACGTGCCATAAGTAAATTAGGATAATTAAGTATACGCCGGCCCTGCTTAACCAATAGTGCTATATTATCATTGTTTATTAGGCTAACCCTTGTTTCATTATCACCTTTCTAAAGCCATTGGTCCATATTGTCTTCAAGACATCCCAATTTATCCACAACTCAACCTGGTTCATTTAACAAGTCTTAATCCAATGATAATGAATTTGATGTTGTTTACATAAGATTTCAAGTTTGAATATTGTAAATGGGGACAACAATTTATATAAAAGGAATTAGTAAAAATTCAATAATTTAATAATTCATATGTAACAAATTAGTGGAAGCAACAATTCAAGTTCATGTATTTATTGGCCTATCTAGGGGGCTGGCAGGGGTCCGTCCCCCCTATAATGGAAAATTATTCAGGCTCCTTAGAAATTTTAATATTTTAAATTGATAAAAGTAAAATTGTATTTTGACCCCTAAAAATAATAAAAATTTGATTTAATGTTTTAAAAATTATAAAAATGCTATTAAAATTTAAAATTTAATTCCGATCCCCTTAAAAAAAAAATTTCTAGCTTCGTTCCTGTTATCATACCTAGACTAATTTCTCAGTTTTTGTAAATACAAGAACTAAATTAAGACAAATTAAAATAAAGAGACTAACTTCTTAAGTTTCATAAAATAGAAGGATAAAGCCACAATTATACCAAAAGAAGATATTAGCTGAATTACCAGCTGTAAGCGCTTATGTCGATTTTACTGTGTTGTAGCTTAGTTTGGAGTCTCAAGACCGTGGAGGGTTTTATTTATCCTCGTAAAATAAAGGAAAGGAAAGGAAAGGGTTTTAGGCGTTTTTCGTCCATTTCTTCCTTTATTTTTGTTCCCTCTTCCTTCTTTTTTTCTCTCTCTTCATGGCCTCAACTCTGCAACCCTCACAGTCACAGTCCAACTTGTAAAAACCCTCCAAAAATTTCCAAAATCTTGACCCTCCAATACCCCAAAATTTTTCATCTTTGCCACTGCAAGACCCCCAACAAAAACCAAGCAAAACGGCTCCCTGTACAGTAAACAACACTAGCAGCAAGCTAGTTAGACTAGCAGATATCATGGCTACTATGGGGATTGTTTCTTCTACTTCCCAAACTGCTGCTACCCCTTTCGGTAGACCGTTTTGCCCTTCTTCTTCTTGGTTTTCTCGGTCTCGTTCCAGACACTTCTTTTTGGCTTCTTCTGGAGCCTTACGGAGGTTTCACTCTTTAACTTTTTCTTTTCCTCTGTTATTTGGCCGGGGGGGGGGGGCGGTTAGCTAGTTTATTGGTCAATTTGATGCCCATTTATCCCGTAAAAGAACGTATATAATGTTTAATTGGTTTTCATTTCATTAGCTGCTGTTGCCTGTTTGAAGAGGGGTTTGGTATTGTATACTGGATAAGGTGCCATTTTTATTGCTTTTGTCTATTTTCGGTGTGTAGGTGTCTGTTTTCTGCCTTTTATTTTCTGTTCCCCCCTCTCTTTATTTGGGTTTTTTAAGATTATGTGCTGCTGTTGCATATTCCTAGAAGGTTTTGGGGTTAGTGGTGTAGGATGGTGGTAAAATGTGACATAAGATGTACATAAGCTATTGGGATGGTAACGTAGTATCTTGAGTTTTTAGAATGTGAGTGTCTTTAGGGAAATAGCAAATAAAGTGGGGCCAATGATATTTTTGTTGTTGTTGTGATACTCTTATTGGAGTTGTAATTGGGATTTGCATGAAGTCTAGAGTCCTTTGTCCTTCTTTACTCTTTTGTTCTTTTTGGTAGATGACATGCTATAATAAGTGCTTTATCCAAATTAATAGGTGCTTCTGTTCATTTTTGCCTTTTCTTTACATTACAGGCGAGAAATGTGCACAATGCAGTGTGTTCACTGTGCTTTTCTCAGTGCAACCATGTCAAGTAGTTCCCGGCATTGCCATCATCCCAAAGATATGAGACTTAAGGTAGCTCCTTCTGAATATGCCAGAATGGTCCACCCTGAACCAGATTGGTATCTCTCTGATAACAAGTACACAGGAGTGAGTGTTGATCGTAAAAAGACTGAAAGCTCTGCTAGTTTTGGAAAGTCTGGAGTAACATCATTTCGAGTGAATGATTTTTCTTTTACTCCAAAAACTACTGGCATACCCAATGCTGCACGCTCGTGGGAACAAGAAGCACATAGGGTGAAGAAAAATAAGGAGATGGAAAAGGAGAGCTTTAAAGGCCGTAATTTTTCTTCCAAAGACCAACAATACTTGAATCTGAAGCTTACCGGCTCCCTATTTAAAACAACTAACAAAGAAGAATCAGTTTCCGGAAATAAATGGGGAAGTGTTACACTTTTCGAGAGTCATTGCCCACCCCTACCAACCAGTAATAATCAAATATCCATTGAAAACACTGTAGCTACTGATGAAATAAATGGTTTTAAGCAGCTTAAAGGTTCAAGAAGGACTGAAGTTTCTGGTAATGGATCATTGCCAGGGCTGGTCTTCGATGACCACGAAGACCTTGGAACCAGTGAAGATAGTGATTTTCTATTTGAGGATCATTCTCCGCAGCACCCAACTAGCAGTAAACAAATTTCTAGAGCCAAAAGTGTAACTTCCGATAGGGTAAATGGTTCCAAGCAGTTAGAAGGCTCATCACAGGGGGTAGTTTCAGATGACATCCAAGACAGAGGACATATAGATCCTAATGTAACCAGCAGGGACCAAGCCAATGAAAATGGGGTGGCTAGCAGTGAAGAAACTCTCCCATTTTATCAAAATGATATTCACAAGCAGCTTGCTAAGATTTATGACCAGGTTCTTGTTGTAGATAATATCTCCGTTGCAAAGGAAGTTGTTCTGATGCTTACAACCAAATTCAGGCATCTTGTTCATGCATGTGATACTGAGGTATTAGTTCCGCTAGTACATATCTCTTTTACCATCTTATTGTAGTTAATATTTGCTTCAAGAACTATCCAGTCTAGATGTGAATGAGTTATTGTCTATTTGCTGATGTAGTGTATTTGCAGGTATCTAATATTGATGTGAAGCAAGAGACACCTGTTGATCATGGTGAGATAACATGTTTCAGTATTTATTCGGGAGCAGATGCAGATTTTGGAAATGGGAAGTCCTGTATCTGGGTCGATGTTCTAGATGGTGGGGGCAGGGATCTTCTAAAGGAATTTGTTCCATTTTTTGAAGATCAATCCATCAAAAAGGTGAAGTATACTTTGCCTTTGCTCATGTTTCTCCTGATATGCTTCTCCTTTTTTATGTGCTAGTTACTACTTACTCCATTGGAGCACTATATCATACTTAGTCCTGAAACAAATTTGATGTTGATGTATAGGTGTGGCACAATTATAGTTTTGACAGGCATGTTATTGATAACTATGGGCTTGAGGTTTCTGGATTTCATGCTGACACAATGCATATGGCACGGTTGTGGGATTCATCAAGACGTACATTGGGTGGTTATTCTCTTGAAGCACTTACGAGTGATAGAAATGTCATGAAAAGGAGCACGTCGCGTAAAGAAGAAAAGGAACTGATAGGTAAAACATCAATGAAAACCATTTTTGGCAAGAAAAAGGTAAAAAAAGATGGATCTGAGGGAAAAATGATCACCATTGCCCCCGTTGAGGAGTTACAGCGGGAAGAACGCAAATTATGGATTTGTTATTCTGCCTTAGATTCTATAAGCACACTGAGACTTTACGAGAGCTTGAAAAACAAACTATCAAGCATGTCTTGGGTATTTGATGGTAAAACAATTCCTGGAAAGTCCATGTATCACTTCTATGAAGAGTATTGGCAGCCATTTGGTGAGCTTCTTGTAAAAATGGAACGTGAGGGAATGTTAGTTGATCGGATGTATCTTGCTCAACTAGAGAAGGTTGCTAAAGCAGAGCAAGAGATTGCTGTTAATAGGTTTCGCATTTGGGCATCTAGGTATTGTGATGATGCCAAGTACATGAATGTGGGTAGTGATACTCAGCTCCGCCAGCTTCTTTATGGTGGCATACTTAACAGGTACTAATTTGGTACAAGAACATCAATATTAATCTGCGCATTGCATTGAAATTTGGGCAGTATATTGAATATAAGTGAGCAAGATGCACTTTGTCGTTTCCTAAATCAGAAATATTGTTAATATCCTAATTACATGCCTAGATTCAAATTTCTTGCTGTTAAGTCCTTGCTAACTGTTGTTGTTGTTTGTATGGAGGCAGTGCAAGAAATTCAGAACTTGATGTTTCTTGTAAACATTCATTTCCTGTAATCTGTGGAATTATTCATACCATCAACCAATCAACTATCATTTTTCATTATCCAAAAGATGTGCATGTGTATATGTTTGTGTGTTGTGGATCCAAAATTGAGCCTTCATGATTAGAGAACTTTCAGGGTGTGGATAGAGATGGAGATAGTGTGTTGAAAATTTGAAACTTCCCAACCATTAGCTTGATTGTTTCTTATTACAGCAAGGATCCAAATGTGAGTCTCCCTGATGAGAAAACTTTCAAAATTCCAAATGTTGATAAAGTGATTGAAGAAGGCAAAAAGGCTCCCACTAAGTTTCGCAATATTAAGCTACGTAGCATTGGTGTTAAGCTCCCTGCTGAGATCTATACTGCCACTGGTTGGCCCTCTGTTAGTGGTGTTGCTTTGAAGAGCTTAGCTGGGAAGGTTTCTGCTGAATATGATTTTACAGAGGACACCATTGATGGTGATATTGGTGATTATCCTGAAACAATGACTGCAGTTGATACATCTGCATATGGAACCGCTTTTGCAGCTTTTGAGGATGAGGAAAAGGGGAGGGAGGCATGCCATGCTATTGCATCATTATGTGAAGTTTGCTCTATCGACTCCCTTATATCCAATTTCATTCTACCCTTGCAGGTGATTTGATGCCTTGTTTGATTGGTCATACATGTTAATCGCTTTTACAGTTTTCTAATATGCCTGGCTTACTTTCCATCTCTAATATCTTTTATATATTTTTTTAATTGAGGACTTTTGCTAATGCTTATTGGTCAAAATTTCTACCAAATGATGAGAGCCGTGCATGTGTCCACTATTGTGTGGTAATATTACTAGGAGGGTGGCAACATGATTGCATCATATATTCTCCTGTCAATTATAGTTTATCGTTAACAGAGGAAGCTATCAAAATGCTGGTTTGGTATTTGATCATGTGGGTAGTTGATGCTGCTAGGTGCTAACAAATTGGTAAAATTATGTATGGAAGGGCTAAAATCAAAAGGGCATGTAATTGCAATGGCAGTTACTTAAATTATATGCAAAGTTGTCATATACCTGGAATACATTATTGCAAATACTTATCTGGTTAAAAAGAAAAACAGAAGTTTGTTTAAGAGCTTGTGTCTTTCAAGAGCAACTCCTCTCTCTGTCTGAATAGTCATGAAAATCAACAAGGCATTGCTATAATTTTTTCCTTAATTTCAACTATTATTTCATTTCAATTTACTAGTTTTGTACCATAAAATTCCTGGAATGGATTATACTGAGAATGATCTCTTTTTACTTCAGGGGAGTAATGTATCGGGAAAGGGTGGGCGTGTCCATTGTTCATTGAATATCAATACTGAAACTGGACGCTTATCTGCAAGGAGACCAAATTTGCAGGTTCATTTTTCTTTTATTTTGTTCTCTGCCATTATATTAGCTAGCATTTGAATTATTAGAACCCCAGGGTTTGATACATGCCTATAACTACTACCATCAGTCGGATAGCAAAGAGGCGGACCATGTTTTTCTTCAGTAGCCTAAATATTCATATCACAGTTTAGTTAGTTTTCTACCACATAGACATGGTTGCTTCCTCCACAAAGTTGTCAGAGCAATTAAGAAAAAAGAAAAACAGTTTTTGTTGCTCCTCTGATCATCTGTCTCTTGTCTGCTGGATTGCGATGGAAACTTTATAATATTAACATCTTTTTTGTGTGTGTTTTTATTCAGAATCAACCTGCTCTAGAGAAGGATCGATATAAGATACGTCAGGCCTTTGTGGCTGCCCCTGGAAATTCTCTTGTTGTTGCAGATTATGGGCAGGTAAGTTCATCGAACTTTCTTACTTTTTCATGTAATTTCTTGTATTGATTAGAATATAAATTTATATTACAGCTGGAACTTAGGATTCTTGCACATCTGGCTGACTGTAAAAGCATGTTGGATGCCTTCAAAGCTGGTGGAGATTTCCATTCAAGGACTGCAATGAACATGTACTCTCATATCCATGAAGCCGTTGAAGAGGGGCAAGTTATTCTTGAGTGGCATCCTCAGCCTGGTGAAGAGAAACCGCCAGTTCCACTTTTAAAGGTAAAGTAAAAATATATTGTCATTTTTGGTTGTGAGCATTCACCTAAATGTTGGGTGGAGAAATCAGCTCAAATCATTTCCTTCTCCTAAATGTTGTAGAAAATAGTCAAGATCTGATGACAAGGATTTGGCTAGTAATTGTCCAAACATCTTAACATATTGAACATGTTTATTCTGGGAAATTGTCTTAGATATATCAATGACTGTGATTCAAGTATGACTTAAACTGCTTTTGAATTTGAAAGTTATTAAATATTTGATGTTTTGTTTTGAAGTCATTGTCATTCTCATTGGTTTGCTCAATATAGTGTATTTATAAATGCAAAATGGACATTGATTTGGAGTGGCTTTGCATATCTTGGGATATTATTACCCAACTGTTATTGTAATCTGGATTGATTTTGATTGTTGAATCCAACCGGGTTGAAAATTGTGTTTCTTTTCAGGATGCCTTTGCTTCTGAAAGAAGAAAAGCTAAAATGCTTAACTTTTCCATTGCATATGGAAAAACTCCTGTGGGGCTTGCTAAGGATTGGAAGGTATGCTTGAAACCTAAAATAACAGTTAAAACTTAAAATCCATTAAGCCACCAAGTTCATGATTGTTTCATCTCTCAGGTTTCTGTAGAAGAAGCAAGGAACACTGTTGATCTATGGTACAAAGAAAGACAAGAAGTGCTTGAATGGCAGAAACAGCGTAAATATGAAGCTCAGCACTTCGGCTGTGTTAAAACATTGCTTGGAAGGGCTCGCCGCTTCCCATCGTTTTCTCTTTGTACACGTGCTCAGAAAGGTCATATTGAACGGGCTGCTATCAATACTCCTGTGCAGGTTCTCTTCTTTCTCACGCACTCTACTAAGACTCTCTTTCTCTCCCTCACTCTCTCATCTAGTTGAGGTGTTACAGGGGAGTGCCGCTGATGTTGCAATGTGTGCTATGTTACAAATATCAAAGAATGAACGTCTAAAGGAGCTTGGGTGGAGACTTGTTTTACAGGTTATGCCTTTTATATTTTCATCTATTTGCTCTAACTTAGTTTTCTATATGTAGTGGTCTAAAGGCTATATAAACTTTAATTCTTTAAGAAACAAAATTTAGACTATGTTGCCTGATTCATCTTTCTAGAACCTTTAAGCCACTACTCTTATGATTTCACTAGTCTTTGCATTCCACTATAATGTAGTCTATGTTGTCTTGAACCAATATAAAGCATTTCACAAGTTTTATTTGCTACTGTTATGAACAGTCTTCACAATTAGGTTACCATATTGATGTGTATCTATAGTCATTGTCCTGCAAATTCTTTGGAAATAACATCCTCTGGAAAACAGGTTCACGATGAAGTAATCTTGGAAGGACCAAGTGAGTCGGCTGAGATTGCAAAAGCAATTGTTGTTGACTGCATGTCAAGGCCCTTTGGAGGAAAGAACATTCTTAAAGTTGACCTAGCTGTTGACGCCAAGTGTGCTCAAAACTGGTATGCTGCCAAATAGACAGTGGTTCAAGCTCCGAACATGTAAATTTTGGTTTCAAAAACTTTTTTCCAAGATGCTGCTTTTTTTTCCTCTGAAGAGGGATATCAGAGCTCAAGTTGTCCATGTTTTCTTTGCCACTGCGGTTATTTCATACCCAAGGATGTTCCTTAGGCATTTCATCTTCTGTTCAGTGATGTAGCCTTGGGTTTTTTTTTTGGATTTGGGGCATGCTTGGGGGCTTTAGTTGCTCTGCAGCACCATATGTACAGAAATTGTTGTTGTCATTAGTTAGTTCCTTGTAAAATTCTGATAGTACTATGATTCTTTTTCCTTCCTTTCAAGAAATGAAGTTATGCTTGATTTTGTTTCTTTTTATGTAATTCATGCTGTTCTATAGTTTTATACCTGCATTATTTATAGCCTGAGTGTTGATAAAAACGTAAAATGTCAGAAGCATCTGCAAGGTTCAAAAGTAAAAGCCATTAGAACATCCTGTCTTTGTAAGATGCCAAATCTGAGTCTGGTTAATTAGAGAACATATAGGAAAAACCTACTAAGAATTAGCTGGCTTAAGCCTGTTTGGTGCCTAAAAATTAAGCTCACTAAAGTAAAAAGACAGATTTAAGAGGCATGGAACATATTTCTGTGTAAACCATGACCAAAAGCCATGGAAAATGGCAAAGTTCTTGTCTGGCTATATTTTACAAGCAAGATCACAATTTCCAGCTCTATTCATGAAGATTCAACCAGACCTCATTAAGCCATTGTCTCAACCACAACATGATATACCATTAGATTGTAAACACCTTTCAGGTGTGTTTTGATATAGTTTCATCTTCCAAACATTTCATCCTTTTTACAGTACTCTTTTCCCTCTGATTCAAGGCAGGTTTTGTTGCCATTCATGTAAAATAAATGCATTGAACCAGTATCCTCATCAAGAAGTTCGCAAGCACAACACAAGATGTCAAAACCAGCAGAGATTACTTATCAAACTGTTACAGCTCAATTACCCAGGCTGATGCTAACTGCAATAGAAGTTGGTCAGGTGCCACACCTTCCCAATCCTCAGGTGGATCCAATGTGGAAGCTGCCTCATGCAAATTCAACAAAAGCTCTTTCTTCAACTCCATGGAAATACCCAGTGCATCAGGTCCATTTTCTAACACAATTTCTACCAGCTGAAAAAGTTGTAGGAGAAATATGAGTAATTTGAAACTTTGAGATAGAAAATGTCTAACAAAATCAGCTTTAACTAAAATGATCAAGGATTAAAAACCTATACCTGTTGAATCCAGGATAGACAGATATCAAACAAATCTTGCTCCTGAAGAAATTGCACAATAGCATGTAAGGCCTCATTTGCTATCTCATTTGGTAGTTGGTCGACCACAGGGCCCGATCTATCCATTAGTTTTATAAGCAAGAGATCATCCCCTGTAGACAGAACCTCAGCATAAGCAGAATCCATATCACCTACTTGAAGGGCATGCATTGCATTGCTCCAAGAAGTCCAGATAGGATCTCGCTCAGGTCCAACATTATCATCTCCAACAGCTTCAGCAATCAATTCAGGAGCACGTCCTGTTCGTGATGCTCCACTATCCTCACCAGCTACACGAATTGCTTCCAAGGTAGCTTCATCCTTTGATGCTTGCCAGACACTTCTAGCGGAAGGTCCTTCATCAAGCCTCACAGGACCGGGACCTTTATCCCAAGCCCTCCTGCCACCAACCTGATCACTCTCGTGTTCTGATTTGGGTGATCTAACATCCAGGCCGCTGCTAGCTGGATCTCTTCTTGATGCAATTTGCCCATTCCTGGAAGCACCGAATGCAGGGAAATCCCAATCATCAGAAATTTCAGATCTCCAAGAAGGTCCCCTTCCCCGTCCACCTGGAGCAGTTCCGTCAGATTGTGCAAACCTCTCTCCGTATGGGATTCGCCCATTGAACTTAGAACTATAGTCAGAGAAGCCATTATATTTCCCTAAAGGTCTGTTAGATGATGCTTCAAACCCTGGCATAAAATTACCGCTTCTGCCTAAAGATATTGATAAATCCCTAGCCATGTCTTCAACAATTCTCTCAAGACCCCGAACTCTGTTTTCTAAAGTTACCCTGCTATGATGAGAACCACCCATAAAATCCTGCAACATAACAATGAATCTTATTGATCAGAAAAGCATTCACTAGGATCCTAAATACAGAGTTCAGAAATACCTGCAACATGTTCATGAGATTCGCTTGTTGTCTCTCAAGCTGCAATAGCTGCCTCTGAATAGCCAACCAATTTCCTTTGTTGCTGATGAATGAGCCTTCAGACTGTCCATCCACCTTTGAGAAACCCAAACGATTTCCAGATTGCTCTCTTTGATTTACATCTATCCTGCCATCAGCCTCAAATGCCCTTGTTCTTAGGTCTTTCCCATTTATCTTCTCTTCAGGCCATTTATCCCGCACATCAGCAGCTCCTCTCTCCATGTTATGGTCTTTGCAGTTGGAAGATGCATGAATGTCATCTGTCTGGCTGTTTCCCAGACAATTCAACCTTCTTCTTGCATCTGGATCATGTGGTTCTGATTCTTCCTCACCCTTCATGTTTGAAGAATTACAGTATCTGCGAGGAACAACTACTTCCACTGGCAAATCACCAGAACCCCTCAATTCAAGTTTCTGGAAGAATTCAGGATTTAACTCTTTGTCTGTTAATGCAGGTGCTTTCTTCTTTAAAATTACAACTGCTTTTTCAGGAATGCTTCCACCTTTGCCTTTGGAAACAGAATCAGAAGTAGGGGAAATATTATTAGATGAATCCTTCGCTGATGGGTCATTTTTTTTACCACCAGAATTTGGGTTTTTCAAGCCATTCTTTTGTGATGATTCAGTAGTTTGAGTATTGTCACCATCTACAGCATTAATTGAAATAAATTTATCCAAAAGAAGTATTAAACATCTAAAAGACAAGCGATAAAACTTAGAAGCACATAACAAACATACTTACCACGAGATGAGGCTTTCTGGTAATCTGCAGCTCCATCATCCCCTTTCCCTGCAAGCTTCTTCCATAATTGCAATGCTTCTGTCATGGCATCTCTCACAGGTTTTATCTGTTTAACCAATTATTAAGCATTATTCAACACAATAAAATTTCCATAAATCAGTATTGAGTAACACCATCTATGTTCCATTAGAAGAGATGGGAGTGATGAATAAACACTGATGAACAACATCATTCAGAGGACCACAATGCTCGAGTTATATTGATTAGTAATGAATCAGACAAGTCCCCTGCCTTCCTCAATCATAATGTACAAACTGAAAGTCCCTTTGAAACCATTTCAGAAAGCAGGAATTCATCTAGCCCAAATCAACATTATCTATTTCCCTAAAAACGTATTCTATCCCCACAAAAAGGAAACTTAGGTTGAGAGAAAGCGCAAACTTGCACCATCTCAATAGACTAGATCCATTCATGAAAAGAAGAAAAGAAGAAGATGGTCCTGGACCGGTGATGTCTACATAATATCAAATTTTGGTAACCACAGATTTGTATATGACATTGAGTGCAGGTATAAAAACATTATATGAAAGAAAAATGGCTCTAGAAAACTACCCTATCAAATCGGCAATCCTCCAGTAATGTTATTGTTGAAGATGCTCTATCTGCAATCAAGTTGCTTGAATGTAGTGCCAAGGCACTTAAAGCATCAGCAGCTGCCTTCCGAGTCGCCCAGTCTGTGCTCCCAAGGCATTCATGGATGCTTTGCAGTAAAGGTTCCAAGCTCTGCGGGGCAATTGCTCCCGCCTGCAACAAGGTATTCATAATTTTCACAGAACTTAAGTTTGTTCTTCTTTTGTGAAATTCTTCAAAGATACTAAAATGTATTTCCCATCTAGCTACCTAATTTCCTCTATAAGGTGCACATTACCAGCCAGTTAAGCAAGCACATAAATACCAATTAAGAAACTACAATACTTTCATTTAAGCTTCCCTTTAACATCAACAAAACAAACAATATAAACCATCAATATCCTAGAATAATGTACATAATCAAAATCAAGCCAAAAACAAAATCATGTCAAACCTGTGACAAACTCGCCACTACTGGCAAAAGGGAAGCCTTAGCCAAAAAATTCTGGCTATTCAACAGCTTGCAGATCCTTGGACACAGCTTGTGAAAAGCAGCCAAAGGAGGGTCAGAAGCACATTCGACCATCTTAGCCATACATGTTGCCGCACCAGATTGCACCCCTTTGTTCTGTTCTCCCAATGCTTCGAACAATGGCTTTACAAACAATCCCACAACAGCCCCCCCATTCTCCCCTTTCAAATACTGCCCTGAAAGGGCCCCAATCGAATCGCGACAAGCATCTTTCACACCTGAATCAGCATCTTTCAGCCTTTTAACAATGTGGGCAACGATTTTAGCCAAATGGGAAGCTGCCAATTCACCGTGGCCATTACATAGCACTGACAGTAACCTTAAGGATTCTTTTTTCACAGCTGGTTTTGGATCATTGGAAGAATCAAAAAGGCAATTGAGTAACATAGGAAGGGATTCATGGGAAATAGATTGGATTATCGATTCAAGATCTTCAACGGCAATC
The DNA here is from genome assembly GCA_039519145.1 of Kokia cookei. Taxonomy (NCBI): domain Eukaryota; kingdom Viridiplantae; phylum Streptophyta; class Magnoliopsida; order Malvales; family Malvaceae; genus Kokia; species Kokia cookei. The sequence goes on along the minus strand of CM076899.1, from coordinate 6,106,058 downwards.
TGGTAAGTATCACGGTCAGAGAGCTTGGAAAGTGAGGTTAGAATCCTTTGCTTTTGTTCCACCATTGCAAGATGAGAAGAAAGTGAAGAGGGTTTTGGAGGGTTTGACGGAGGAGGTAAAGTTGAAGCCTTTGAAGGCTTTGTTGACTTGGGTGCTTGGGAATTACTCATTTCAAAACAATGGGTTTTTGAAGAAATGGGATTTCAAAGATTGAAACAAAAGGAAATGAAGCTGTAAAGATTGAAGCAAATAAGAAGTAGATTTTTGGAGTTCAGTGAGAGAAACTGTTGGAATCTCTAAAGAGGCAGTTGTGAATTGGATTTTTTAGGAAATTAAATTGTTTTATGAATAATAAAAAGAATGGGATATTGCATACAATGTAAGGAAAGTTTGATGAAGAGAGATTAGAGAGATGGAGTAAGACATAAGGGACAGAGAAAGCTGAGAGACAGTGAAGCAGGAGGAGGGGATTTTGATTAAATTGAGATTTAAATTTGAGAATTAGAACGTTTTAATTTATTTATTTTTGGAGGGTAGGGTTTGATGTGATGAAGAGATCATGACGCTTGACTTTGATTAGTCTGATTTTGTACCGTGATTGGTGAGGCCCACTAATGAGAAGTGGGGACCTTTTCAACAGGGGATACCACATTATTAATCCATCATTAGCATTCGAGTTTACTCGTGTTCTTATTTTAGATATTTATTTCGAACATTTTGTTATTTTAATCACTATAAATTGTCATTTTTAGTCACTTCATCGTTGAATGCCTTTTAAATGAAATGTTGATGTGTTAGTTTTTTGATTGATTATAATAATAAATTTAATCCTTAATATTTTGTTTTGGTTCTAGTTTTAAAAAATAATAGATATTTTCAAATTTTTAAAATTATAAATTTTTAAAATTTGGATTAAATTAACAAAATGTACAAACATTGAGGGTTAAGTTTATTAAATTTTTTTAGAATTATGACCAAATTGATAGCATGTGAAAAGTATTAAAGGCTAAATTTATTATTATACCAATCAAAACACTATGACGTCAACATTCTGTCTAGTAATCAAAAGTATTTTAATGATAAAGTGACTAAAATTAACAATTTATCTAACAAGAATGATTAAAATAATAAATTTTTGAAAGGAGTAACCAAAATGAGAATACGGATAAACTCAAGTGACTAAATAGATGATTTATCTAAAAAAAGTGAATTTTGGTGGTAAGGCAAATATTTAATTTCTTTATTTTGTGAAAAGGTGAAGTTATTTCCTTTACTTGTTTGTTCAAAAATTAAATTGCAAAGATAGACTTTTTTTTTTCTTAAAAAAACTTAAACGGTTGTTTTTTATTAATTTATTATATAGATGTTTGAATTATTGATTTTTTATTAATTTATTTCATGAAAGCTACTATTTTTGCTAATTCTTTATATATATAGTTGAATTTGAAGTTAACAATTTTAAAGTAAAAAGTTTACCTAATTAAAGTAACTTTCTGGTTCTATTTTTATAAGTCTACTCCAATTTACATTTGTTGGATGATATGACACTTGCAAAATAAATAATAATCATGTAATAAATATATTTATAAATATTGGTATAATTAATAGAGAAAGTTTTGTTTGAATAGTAAAATATAAATATTAAAAATTGTACAAGTCAAAGTTTATATTTTATTATGTGTTATTTTTTTTATAAAAATATAAAATAATAAAAATAATCTTAGAATAATATAAATTATTTTGTAAAGTAAAAATAATTTCATCATTGTTCGATTGAGTTGGAATCAGATTGATTAATCGATAGTAAACTCAATAAAGACATAACTCTACATAGCAAATGATGTAATTGAACTTCACACACTTAGGAGTTTCTAAACAGTTAATCGATCGGTTAATTGAACTGAATTAATATTAATTTAATTAACCGAACTTTTCGATTTTTTAACCATTAATTGAATCGAATTTTTTTTTTAAATAACCAAATCGAAATACTTTGGTTAATTCGGTCGGTTAAACAAATTAATCAAAATTTATCTGTTTTTATTTTTTTTTATTAAAACAAATATAAAACATATAATTTGTATTATTAATTATTAAATTCGGTTAATTCGATTAATTACCCGATTTCAAATTAAATTAATCGATAATCAAATTTCCTAACAATTATTAACTGAATTTTCGACAGAATTAAATCAATTAAATCAATTAAATCAATTAATTCGATTTTAACCAAAATTTCAACGTTTTACGCAAACTCAAAAGTCACATCTACCCGTTGTCGGCAATTTATCCTAAACTGGTTTCAGTAATTCCAGATTTAGTTTTTGGCCAATGCATGAAACCTTTAAGATAGATATGAATTTACTCATTGGGCATGGAAGCTATGAGAATAGCCCAATTTCATAGATCCAAAATGGGTTCAGCAATCCATTGGTAAAGACATCATTTTTCTCCGGCAATGGTAGGCATGAATCTAGGACTTGCACTCAAAGTAAACATTTTTATAAGTGGCAACCTACCATTGGTTACTGGAACATGGTTGGTAACTGGCAAGTCTTGTTTTTTGCTACACTATGATTGGTGTTGGTTGACTGGTCTGACAAGAAACAAATAAGAGACATCACAAAGTTAGATTTCAAATAAGGGTGACAAAATCAGACAAACATATGCGATAGATTCTTTATTTACAGAAAAAATTTAAAGTTCAGTTTCACTTTTTAGTTGTGTTTTCAATTTCATCCTGTCATCTTCAAAGTCGCTGAGTTCACACTTCAATGCACTTTGGTGTTATAAAGTGGTAAGCCTTTTTAATGTCAGCCTTTTATGATTTGCGCAAGTGTTTAACTTGTTTAGGTCAGATATAATTGTTATGCTGTAGAAAAGATTGGTGATTTTTTCCCCCTTTTGGATTCCACGATTTTTTGGTTGCCAGGAATTAGGTGAAATTTCTTACTTTCTGGTTTGATTTAGTTGGATGGTTTTTCTGCTTGATTCTTGATGGGATTAACGTTTTCTTTTTGATCCATGGTTTTGATTTTATGATGGGATTTGATGCAAAATCTGGAGATTGATTCATAATCTGAACCTGCAATTTGTTGCTCTCTTTCTTTTTGTTTCTATATAACTATGGGTGTAGCTTTTCTTGATCTATTTGCTTTCATCGGGTTGCTGTGAAAATGGTAAAAACAGCACAGCTTTAAAGCTTTAACGGAGAACCCTGCAAGTTTAATGTCTGTAGCTTTTCTACTTGTTGAAAATTGTCACTCAACTATGAAGCATATAAGCTACATATAGACTGGAATCAGTGAAATTTCCTTTGTTGTTGGATGACAGGTTCCTGGACAAGCTTTTGTTGAAATATTAACTTGGAAAACAGGTTCTCAAAGGGTGAAAATATCTTAAAAATACAAAGGAAACATGGTGCAAAAACTAGAAGCTATCAAGGGCGGTGGAGGATCAATTAAGGTGGGGACCAAGGGAACAATCAGTTCCCTTATGACACGGGAACTGGACTCCGTTAAACCGTCACCTAAAACACCGGTGTCTTTCAGACAGAAACCTCAGACAATTCCTACATCAGTTGCCTGTGTTTCTCCCACTCCTAAAAGATTACAGCTAAGGAAATCTTTGGATGGAGCAAGCAGCAGTGGCAATGACAACAATTATATAAGTTATAAACACCACCAAACTTCCCAGAAGACAAAAAGCTTGTCCAAAAGCACCCATCAGATTCCAATGCTTGGTTTTGAGAATATAGCTTCAGATAGAACTCCTAGCAGACGGAAAAGTGACAAAAAAGTGTCCAGCATTGTTGAAGTTGTGGACATAAAGTGTGGGAAATATCCTGATAGAGCATGGTCAAACCCCGTAACAAATCGACTCAAGAAGCTTGGGTTCTCTAAACTTTCCCAAAGCATTATCTAGGCCTTCAACTTGTTCACATCAGATTTCAGGTTCCTATAACTGAGACCTGAAATCCCAAGTGGCCTGTTGTCTGAAATTTCCACCATGGAACATATGCTTGGTATTAGCTTGCTGCTTCCTCTCTTTTTCCTCTTCTGAGTTGCTACAACAGGTCCAACACTGGAATGAGGCTTCTTTGAGCTGTCTTTGCTGCTTAATTTAAGCTGGCTGAAGTACTCAATCTCTTGCATCACCAAGGATCCTACCGTGCCTCTGGTGCCTATTTCAACAGGAGGATTGGCAATTGCAGCAGCCATTTCAACCGGAACACTTTTGGTACTGGTTCTTGATCTTTGCATGCTTTGTTTGATGGGATTAATGGAGGAGGGTTGTAAATGAGAAGGGATTGGTGTTGTTGTTGATGAAATTTGTTTGAGACAGGGCCATTGGTTGTTTGGACTTAAAACCTGGTATCTCCAAATGAGTTCTTTGCCTCATGTTCTTTATCTAAAAGTGAAAAAGCATTTAGATATTTGGCTTTGTTTGGAGGATTAAATGATGGGCCTCATCATTGTTTTCATGTGCTGGCGGTTTAAAACATTTAAGCTTCTACCCTCTTTTCCTTTTATTTTAATGTTGTTTGGTGCACAGTAGGGTCAATTTTTCTTACAGATACGGTGATAACTTACAATCCTTCTCAATTAAATAGTCTCGTGATAGTAAATAAGGGAAGAGACTGGGAGGAAGAAAGCATGTGTTATTGCTTCACAGGCAAGAGGGGGAAAGGGATTAGAAGAGAATGAACTGGTGGGCGGTGGCTGTATGGTCAGTGGTCAGGTCTGGTGAGCAACCTTACTGCTTTTCAGGCATGGGGGCAGTTGTGGGGACGAGCGATTTCTTTCTTTTCCTGCTTTTTTTTTTTTTTGCGGTTTTCTTTTCTTTGTATATATATTTAAACAATGGTGATTGAAAAAAAAATTTATGATGTGGATATTCAATTTTTAAATTTATTGAAAGATATTTAAATAATTATACGAATGGACTCGATAAAATCTTAATTTTTATTGTATATTATATCATGGATCATGAAACAAATGATTAACGGTGGCAAACAACAATCTATATATCCTTTAAGATCAAAGGACCTTTCGTGATTGATGACCGTGAACAACAATCTACATATATAAAAGAAATGTTAAGGTCAAGAAAGAAGATCCTTTGGATATTTCTTTTAAACATATAGATTGTTGTTTGTCGCCGTTCATCTATTTTCATGACCCATGATATAGTATATATTATACAATAAGAATTGGAATTTAGTTGAGCCGATTCATGTAATTATTTAAATATCATTCAATAATTTTAAGCAAGTGATCGAAATGTAATATTTCGATAATATTAGTGATTATTATAAAATTTTTAAAAGTTAACTGATCAAAATGTAATTTTAAACAAAGTTTAAGGATGAATTAGTATAATTTACCTTATTTTTTTGTGTTTTATCTCAATTTTTTAGATTATTTTGTAAGTATTTAAAATCAATTCTTTAAAATTCATTTGGAAGTAACTTGAAAGAGTGGATTTTTTTTTTTATATTTTAATATTTCACATGAATTAACTGATTAATTATAAAGGGTTAAAAATAAATTTTTTTAAAATAATTTTTTTTAATTTTTAGAATTAAGATTAAATTGATAAATTTTGTAAATGCTGAGTGTCAAATTTATTGATTTTTTTAAAAATTAAAACTAAAATGATAAAATTTATAAATATTAAAAGTTACATTTGTTGAATTTTTAAAATAATTTTTAATTTTTAAAGATTTTTTGGTTATTTAGAATTATTGTTAAAAAAATTAGAAAAATTAAAATTAACATTTATACGTTGGCCTGGGATTAAACATCTCCCTTTATGAGTTCACTATTTTGTCAGGTGTTATGTTTACTTGCACACTGATAACTTTGAAATTGGATATTGGTTTCGTTTTGGATGTTCAGGATGGTGTAATTAGACCCGTTTATGGATAATATCGTTTAGAGAAATTGATTCATATTAATTATTTTTAAAATAATATTATTTTAATAAATTTAATATTAAATTTAAGGTTTTTATATAAATGATTTAAAAAATTATTTACACAAATGACACAAATTAAAATATATTCATTTAAATTACTTAAAATGAATAGTGAAAATAAAAAAAGAACACTTCATAGTCAATACCTCTTAGATTTTCACCCTAATCTTTGGTTGACTTTTCTTTCATACATAAAAAATTAATATTTTGAGTTTTTAATATTTCTTGACCGATACACTTGTAATTTTTAATTTAATATTATATTGATAAATGAAAATATTAAATTTAAAAAAAAATTTAAATCCCTCGACCCGATGACCTATATCATTTTTTTTACATTAAATTTTTTTTTAATGTTTGTCAAATCATAATCTACATCTAAAAATAAGAAAAAATATTTTTTAATTATCTGTCAAATCACAACTGACATCACTTTTTTTGTAATTAAAAAATATTTTTTTTATGTTGCTCAGTGGATTACCAAACAAAGAGGAAAAGCTTTACTTTTCGGGCTCTTAGATTTATAGAGAGACGGTTACAAATGCAACCAATCTAGGTAAAATATAGGCAATTTAGACTTTACCTTTTTTGTCCTAATTCCAGCTTCAGTCCCTATATTTTTTACATTATTAAATTTTAAATATAGGCAATTTAGACTTTACCTTTTTTGTCCTAATTCCAGCTTCAGTCCCTATATTTTTTACATTATTAAATTTTAATCTTTCTACTTTTAATTTAAAAACTTTAGTTCCTTTTTCTGTTATTTAAAAAATAAATATATTTTGCTTTTAAAAAATTAAATAGATATTAAAAAAATATCCAGCTAAATAACATCTATTCAAATTTAATGAAATAATTACCAATATTATGGATATAGTTTTAGTTTTAAGATTAAAATTTTCTTAATATTAAAATATTAAAATATTAAATATTCAATCAAATAAGCAGAGAGATTAAAATTTTAAATTAAAAGTTGAAGGATTAGTTAGCTAAAATGCAAATAGGTTATTTAAGTTTTCAATTAACATTGATCTCTAGACATCCTCGACCTTTATCAAGAGCGAGAGAAGCAGAAGGATTACATTTCAAAACTTTGAAGAGTAGAGAGGCTGAAGATAAAATAAACTCGAAAAGTAAATTTTGGTGTCAACCATGTATTTATCAACATCAAAAAAAATATTTTTTTTATTACAAAAATATGATGTCGGCCATAGCTTGACAAACACTCAAAAAAAAAAATTTATTCGTATTTTTTGAATGTCGATCATGGCTTGATAAACATTCAAAAAAATATTTTTTTAATGTTAAAAGGTGGTGTCGGCCATCGAGTGTCAAATATTCAATTTTTTTTTTAAATTTGGTATTTTCGTATACCAATATAATATCGAGTTAAAAAAATACAAAGGTGTCGGTCATGGAATATCAAAAACTCAAAAATTAAATTTTTTATGCTTGAAAGAAAAATCAACCAATGATTGGAGTAAAAATTTAGGGGTGTCAACAGTGGAATGTCTTTTTTCAATTTATATGATTCATTTTACGTAATTTAGATGAATATTTTTCAACTTGGATCATTTATGTAAATAATTTTTTTTGGTTCATTTATATAAAAAACCCTTAAATTTAATTTAATATTTATTTTAATAATATTTTTATTAATTTAATATTAAGATAATTATCTTAATATTAAATAAAATAAAATAAAAGAGAGAAATTGTTTTTAGGAGATCATCAGAAAATTTTTAAAGATATTTTTTTTTCTAATTCGAAGCGTATTTTTTATCCATCTATAAATAAGAACTTCAGTTCACTAATCGAACTTCGAAATAGACAAGATAAGAACCCTAACTTCGAAATAGACAAGACAAGAACCCTAATTATTATTCCGCCTTCTTTCTTGTAGACAGAACTATTATTCCTGGTTCAACTTCTTCCAGGCATTGGAATGGGTAAGAAAGTGAAAAGGAAGAATGCAGACAGTATCAGTGACTTACCTGATTCAATTCTAACTCACATTCTCTCCTTCCTTTCTTCAAAAGATGCTGTTAGAACCTCTATTTTATCTACAAGATGGAGATATCTCTTTGCTTTACTTCCTAATCTCCACTTTGATTTGGAGGACGTTGTGTGCCGCAAGAAAGTTAAAAGTTACACCGCTTCCGTCGAGAGCTTTATGTCCTTCGTCGACAGAATGCTGTTTTTATATAATACAACAAACGTGGATAAATTTCGTCTCAAATGCCGGAGTATGATCGATTCCAACCGTTTTTACGGGTGGATATATGCTGCAGTTCATCGCGGTGTTAAACATCTCGATTTAAACATCTACCTTGACAAGTTCATTACTTTGCCGGATGTTCTGTTTACTTGCGGGACATTGGTGAGTTTGAAAGTGGATAAAGATTTTGTTTTGGACGTTCCAAGGGGTGTTGTTCATCTTCCCAATCTTAAGACTCTTCATCTCCAGTCAGTCAAATTTTTGAATAATGGTTCAATTAAAAATCTCTTATCCGGCTGCTCCAATCTTGAAGCAATGGTCTTAAAACTATGTTATATGGAAAATATAAGCAAACTCAATATTTCCCATCAGTTGCTTAAGAGATTGACTATAGATTACTCGTATGAGAGTTACTATTGTGGGTTACGGATTGATACTCCAAATCTAGCCTACTTCAAATACCTCGGCTCAGTAAGAGCCAGGTATTCAATGAAGAATCCGCAATCTCTTGTCAACGCCGATATCTACATATTCAAATATAAAACTACTCCTCAAGCTGATGCAAGAACACTTTTTAGAGGGATCTGCAATGTTTCTTCACTTATTTTGTGGATACTTCTCTCGAGGTTTGTTTCTTCACATATTCTATCACCTTTTATTCTGCTATATATAGAAGTTGTTGCTTGTTGAAATATCTACTGATACTGCAACTTTTGTGACTGTCATAGGTTCTTTCAAGATGTGAACCACTTCCTGTTTTTGCTACCTTGGTCAAATTGAAGATACCTTGTTATGATCTATGCCGAGAATACATATATATTCGAGGTGGAAAAGGACTTTAAGCTTTACTCTCAAGTTTGCCTGTACTTGAAAAACTTGAGTTTTATCAGGTATTGATTGTTCTAAGTTTAAGCTTAATTATTTAAGTTGCAAACTCTTACTGACTCCTTTTATGTTGTGGTTTTAGGAAGTTCTTTGCTCTCTACCAGAGGAAGTGCCTTCTTGCTTGTTGTATAATCTCAAGGCCATCAAAATTACAAACTTTACAGATAAAAAACATTGTATTGGAAAGGCCAAGTATTTCCTAAAGAATGGTGGAGCTCTGCAGAAGTTGACAATACTTACAGCAGCAGCTGTTTCTGTCGAAAAGCAATTGAAGATATCCAAAGTGTTGTCCGCTTCACCAAGGGAATCAAAGCAATTGTGCATCTTGGTTGTTTGATGTAAATATATAATGTTGTACTGTTGCTATATATATTAGTCTTGCTCTTATATAAGAATGACTCATTTGCTTGTGTTTTCGAAGATTTTAATTATGTCTTATACTTATCAGTCATCTTTTAGATGTAAAAGAGAAGCATTAAAACATGAATTAAATCTTAGAATTCCAGATTTGGGCATATTGCTCTAATTGCTTAGAATCCCCATCTCAGGCCCTAAGTGCAAACGCTGCTTTGAGGTTCTGAATTGTGTCAACATCAGTTTTGAAATACGAAATACTTTGCTAAGATCTTCTCATCATCAAGTTCCGTCGCTAACACCGTAGAAGGAACTGACACAGTGCCGACAACAGCGCTACCGAAGGTTGATTGTGAAATCATTCTTGGCACAGTTGAACTGGTAGTGGATTAATTCCACTGGGAACACAAACACGTCACCAGCTTGAAGTCTTTGTGTAAAGAGCTTGTTAGTAGTGTCGATAAATCCAACTTCAAGTATGCCATAGGTGAGAAACAAAAGCTCAGTGGCACAAGGACGAGTGTGATGAGGGTTAAGTGAACAAGCAGGGTACTGTAAAACAGCATAAGAAACACTTTGTCCATTAAGAGCAGGAAACTCAGCCATGGTTGCTTTTGTTACTGTGAAATTTATTGGTGGGATCAGTGGTAGTAAGTGGCCTTCTGCTAGTATAGGTGATAAAGTTTCCATGCAATAGATTATTATATATTGACTCCAATTGGAACCACAAAATCAGATATAAAATCAGGGTCTTCCCTTTATAAGTGTCAAAAGTAACATATTCTAGCTTCATTCTTAATGCGTTTTAGATGATTAATCGATTTAAAATAATGAATTTTATATTCATAATCTTTTAAATTCATGTTTCTATACTTAGGAAAGCTGGAAGCGAAAGGAGCGAAAAACCGTACAAAAAGAGTAGATTTTAGGAGCCACATTGGCTAGACACATGGTCATGGACTAAATCGAAGACAAAAGGAGAATTTGAGACAAAAGCGTGAATGTGGAAGAGTTAAGAAACAATATATTAGACATCAGACTTTATTTAAATTTAAACTCTATTTCTTAGGATTAATATTCAGGATTATTATTGTTATATTATTTATATTTAATTTTAATTTATCTTTTAGGCTTTTAGAGTTTAAGCTGGATCTAATTAGGGAGTTATTGTTTAGATTTAATTCTAATTATCTTTTTAAAATTTAATTTAGATCCAACTAGAGATTTCCATGTATTATAAATAGAATATAGAGTGATATGAATTACCATTTTCAATTTTTTGTAAAATCCTCCATTCCCCAAACTCTAGCCATCAGAGATTATTGAAGGAATCAACTGAAGAAACATCATAGAAGCCGTCTTTGAAGTAGATCTCCACAAAGATTGAAGACCTCTTTCTAAATTCTTTTGATTTTATTATGAGTTTTTCTTCATCTTGTGGTTATATTATTTTTGAGATGTTTCCATTTATTAGCTTGAATTAAATTCCTAAATAACTAGGGGAGATGAACTCTAGGATGAATTCTGTCATTTGATTTTTGATTTTACGCAATAAATACTTAGATTTTGTTCTCAATTATGTGTGCTTAATTTTTAATTTAGTATTTTTGATATATTAATTCTTGTTTGATGTGCTTAAATCAGAGGAAAAATAGACCCTATTTAAGAGTAGATCTAGCATAATTAAGTGGAGTTGCATGCAATCCTAGAAATAAGAAGACATAAATCTACTGGATTAGAGTCAAATCTAATAGGGGAATCCATAGATCGAATTAATGCGACAATAGGGATTTTAATTAGAAAGAAATTTCAATTAATCAACCTAGAGTCAGTTATTTTTATGCTTGAATAGAGGTATTAGCATAATTTAGAGATTTTTACGGAACAAAATACTAACCGAATAAATTGCTTAATTCAAAATGATAATCGCAGATGAAACCTAGGTGGAATCTTTCCTAGGTATTGTTTGCTTCTTGATATAAAAACACTTATTATTTCTCGCTTTAATCTTTGATTTACTTTTTATTAATTTAGATAAATTAGTTTAGAACAATCACTTTATTCGACTGGTTAGATAATAGGAAGACAGTTATTACTAGTACTTTTAGTCCTTGTGGGAACGATATTTGTGCTTACCGTAATTATATTATTAATTGATAGGTGCACTTGTCTTAGTCATGTTTTTAGTTAGTTTCGATTGCATCACTCTTTATTGCTGATAATCTGCCAAATGATAGTTCGCCATTCTTTGGGCGTTTAACTTGTTCGCCAAATGTGCAAACTGTTGCATGAACGATCATCTCGCAACAACCTTCTTGTTTGATATTTAAACTCAAGGTCAAGGGAGAATCTATGAGGGCTAACAAGGATCTAGGTCCTCCTAAAATGAAAAATTTTCCATTTAGATTCTTAATTTTTTTTAAATTTTAAATTAGTAAAGTTAGTATTGCATTTTACCGTCAAAAAATGATAAAATTTCGATTTAATTTTTTAAAAATTATAGTTTTTAGACATCAATAAATAGTACCACATCATTAAATTTTAAAGATAATAAATTATTATTATACACCCATCTATATCTAATATATTCTCCAATATAATTTAACTTTAATTAAATTACTTACAATAATTAATTTTTTAAATTATAAACAAACGTCTTTTTTTTTATAAATTTTACTCATTTTTTTTATAAGCTAATATTTTTTATTTTTGTGCAACCAATTAAAAATAATAATTTTTGTGCAATTTTTTTCATGACATTAACACATAATTTTGGTAATTATTTTACATTGAACCCAAAACCTCGAACTTCGAGGTTCATGATTCGGGTTCGAGATTTAAGGTTTAGGGTTTGTGTCCGAGTTTTGGATTCAAGGTTTAAGATTTAGGTTTAAAGTTTAAGGGTTTGGGGTTACAAGCTTGATGTTTAGGGTTTATGTTTAAGGGTTTGGGGTTATAGGTTTAATGTTTTGGTTTAGGATTTTATATTTTGAGTTCAAGGTTAAGGGTTTTAGATGCATGATTTAAGATTTTTCGTTCAAGGTAAAAAAAATTATCAAAATCATGTGTGAATGAAATGAAAAAAATTGTTGAAATATCATAAAATAATTGAAAAAGGATCATGAATAATGTAGTGGAAAGGGTCTATAAAATGATTTTTCCATAGAAGAGTGCAAACCAATAATTTTATGTTTTTAAAATATGATTATGTGACAAAATTTTATTGGTACCTAAAAAGCTTAGTTTTTAGGATCATCCTAAAAAGCATAATTTTTAGGCACCAATAAAATAGTGTCACGCCATTAAATTTTAAAGATAATAAAGTATTATTATACACTCATCTATATATAATATCTTCTCCAATTTAATTTAACTTTAATTAAATTACTTAAAATAATTAATTTTTTAAATTATAAACAAACGTCTTTTTTTCTTTTACAAATTTAATCATTTTGTTTTTTTCATAAGTTAATATTTTTTATTTTTGTGCAACTAATTTTTAAAAAAATAGTAATTTTTGTGCAATTATTTCCTTGTCGTTGATATATAATTTTGATAATTATTTTATCTTGGATCTCGAATCCTGAATCTCAAGCCTTGAACCCTGAACCTCAAGGTTTATGGTTTGGATTTACGGTTTGGAGATATAAGGTTTAAGGGTTTGGGTTCAAGGTTACGGGTTACGGGTTATGAGTTTGAGGTTCGAGGTTTAAGAGTTAGGTGTTATATGTTTAAGGTTTGAGTTTAGGGTTTGGGGTTCTAGATTTTGACTTCAGTGTTCGTGATTTTAGATTCAAGGTAAAAAAATTATCAAAATTATAGGTCTATGAAAAAAATTGTTGTAATGTTATTTAGTATTTGGAAAATGACAATGAATAATGTGATGGTAAAAGTCCATCAAATAATTTCTCTATGAATGAGTATATAATAATAATTTAATATATTTAAAATGTTATGATTTAGCAAAATTTTATTAGGACATAAAAATTTTAATTTTTAATATCATTTTAATGCAAGTTATTCCCTATATATAAATATATAAATGTAAGAGTTTGAAAAAACTTTGGAATCCGCAAGAATTTTTTTATTATATTACAAAATTTTCAAAAAAAATAATTATAATTAATTTATAATTGTTATTTAAAATATTTTATTAAAATTTTGCTATTACAATGAAAAAATTTTGTGCTATTACAATATTTAAAATATTTTATTTAACTATTTTTTTTTAATTTAATCAATCAAACGAGTGATGGAAAGTTGATGTGGTTTTTTTATTGGCTTAATAATAAATTTAATCGTTTTATACATTTTATCAATTTATCTTAATAAAATTTTTAATAAATTTAGCTTTTAATATTTACAAAATATATCATTTTAATTCGAATTTTATAAATTCAATAAATTTAACTTTCAACATTTACAAAATGGATAAATATCAAAACTATACATGAACAATGGTTTAATGTGCAATTGTATACATAAACTTTGATTTTTTACAATTTTATACATGAAATTTTGATTTGATCCAATTTTTACAAATTATCAACACAATTATTGATATAACATCATTTTATGTTTATATATTGCATACGTAAATTAATTATATTTATCCAATATAAAATTAAATTTATATATTTATTTCTTTAAATGTGTATGATTAAATCAAAATTAGAGTTTTCAGATTCTTTGTTTGCCTTGGAGGACATTGGTAGCTTTGAAACTGGATATTCATTTTGTTTTGGATGTTCCAAAGGGTGTTCATTTTCCCAGTCTCAAGACCCTTTGTCTCACTTCAGTTAAGTTTTTGAATGATGATTCAGTCAAAAATCTTCTCTGGTTGCACTAATCTTGAAGATGTGGTCATAGAGAAATGCAACATGGAGATAACATAAATAACTTCAGTATTTCACATCATTTGCTTCACTCTAATGATAGTTCCAATTGTTGGTTAATTATTGATGCCCCAAATCTAGCCTACTTCAGATACATAATCATGAAATCGGAGGGTATTCCCTGGAGAATTTGCAATCTATTGTTAGTGTTGATATTCATTTTATAATTGAAGATGATGATCTTCAAGCTGATGCAACAGCATTGTCTAGAGGGATCTCTAATGTTCGTTCACTTCTTCTGTCATCTACTTCTCTCAAGGTTTGTTTTCTTCACAACTGCTTAATGAAAGCATATTTACGTACTTTTACAATCTACTGACACTGCCATCTTTGTGATTAACGTAGCTACTTTTAAGCTGTGAAACGCTTCCTATTTTTGCTTCCATGGTCGAACTGAAGCTATATTGTGAGCATTCATATGAGCATTGGGAAAAAGGACTTGAATCTTTACTGACAAGTTCGCCTGAACTGGAAAAACTTGACCTCGATCAGGTATTCATCTAAGTTTTAAGCTTCGATTTAAGTTGCGAACTCATACTGTCTACATTTTATGTTGTGGTTTTAGGAAGTTCTCATCTCTCTACCTGAAAAAGTGCCTTCTTGTTTGTTGTTTTAACTGAGGGTGATCGAAATTTCAAACTCTAGAGATGACAAAGATTGTATCGAAAAAGTGAAGTACATCCTAAAGCATGGCGGAGCTCTGCAAAAGTTAACAATACGTACAGCATCACACTATTACGAAGAAGAAAAAATGAAGATAGCCGAAGAGTTATTTGCTTCAGCAAGGGAATCAAAGCAATGCTGCCTCTTGATTGTTTGGTAAAAACAACAATTTTCACAGTTGTAATCGTCTGCTAGCAATAAAAAATTATGCCAGGAATCACTCAATTATAGAAAAATTCACCATCTTTCATGGTTTTATTTCTAAGTTTTGTAGAATAGTTAAAAAAACTCAATAAAACAACGATCCCCAAGCAAG
The DNA here is from genome assembly GCA_039519145.1 of Kokia cookei. Lineage (NCBI taxonomy): Eukaryota > Viridiplantae > Streptophyta > Magnoliopsida > Malvales > Malvaceae > Kokia > Kokia cookei. The sequence continues at coordinate 6,090,748 of CM076899.1, read as the reverse complement.
AAATTAAAACTCAAAATAAGACAACAATATAAATCTAAAAGTATCTCAGTGATGGTATGGAAATGGAACGATCCAAAGATGAGATAATGATGAAGCACGGAAGAGATTTCGGCCGTCTTTCGAACCGGGAAAAGGCTTCAATGGAACAATAGAATCTCTATCTTTTTCTAATTTCAAGTTTTGACAATCATAGATGCCCAATTCTAAGCGCGGGGATGGAATCGTCAAGTTACAGTCTTGTGAGAAGTTAATGCAATTAGGCTTGCAACCGGGATAACCAGCAGCGGCGATGGAGAAAGTGGAGCAATTTCCCAAGAACAAATCCACCTGTTAAATAATAATCGAGACAGCGACATGCGATACAAAGATTTCCATCCAAATCAAACAGATAAATCACTATGTGACTTGGAAAACCATCTGGAAAAGTAGGAGGTGGTGGGGCAAATTCTACAACTTCTGCATGAGTTGGTTCATATAAAACAAATCTTATCAGTGCTTAGACAGCCATAAAAATTACCCTTGAAATAAGTGGCATCATCTAAATCATGAAGATGCGTACGACCAATACGAGCCCATGCTTTATCACTTGCCTTTGCAAAGAACCAATCAAATGTAGTAATTGCTAAAACTATACAGTCAGGCTCTTCAGGACTTGAACATAATATAAGTTTACGTAAAAGGTCATATCTCGAAGTTATAGTACGTGGTGAAGGAAGGGGAATTCTGGTTTTTGAAAATTAATGGATTAAACGGAAGAGTTTGGATGTAATCGGAAGAATATGTTATCCTTCAATCTTTCTTGAAAATTGTTTCTACTGTGATTTCCTGAGAAGATCAAGAGAGAGAGTTTATTTTGTTGATCAATAAAAATAATTTACAATTCTTCTCTAAAGTCTATATTTATAGATGTAAAAAGTATAAATAAAATAGAATTCTATTTCTAATATCCATTAGAATTTAAAGTTCACCCAAATTTATCTTAATCTCGATCAACATTCACTTGATAAAATATTCATAATAAAAACATAATTTTTTTAATCAAAATAACAAAAATATAGTTATCTTTGAATTTATGGGCTTTTTTTCTCAGATCTATAAATAGGAAGTTTGGTCCGCAATCGAAGTGGTCAATATAAAAAAAAAAAAAAAATCTTCTGTCTAATGCTGCCGTCTTCATTCTTGTAGACGGGATTATTCCTTTTTCATCTTCAACTTCTTCAGGATTTGGAATTGGCTGAGCAAGTGAAAATGGAGAAGGTAGACAGGATTAGTGATTTACATGATTCAATTTTAACTCACATTCTGTCCTTCCTTTCTACAAAAGAAGCCATTAAAACCTCCGCTTTATCTACCAGATGGAGATATCTTTTTGCTTTACTTCCTAATATCGACTTCGATATGGAGGAGGATTTGTGCCGCATGGATCTTATAAGTGACCGTACTGATGTCATCGAGAACTATATGTGTTCCGTCGACAGAATGCTGCTATTTTGCAGTACAACAAATGTCAATAAATTTGGTCTCAAAACCTGGATCAAAATGTTTGATTCTAATCGTTTCGACGGGTGTATATCTGCTGCAGTTGATCGCGGAGTTAAACATCTTGATTTAAGCATCGATTATCCCACGTTAAGTACTTTGCCTATATTTACTTGCAAGACATTGGTGAGTTTGGAACTGGGTAATTTCGTTTTGAATGTTCCAAAGGATGTTCATCTTCCGAATCTAGAGACTCTTCATCTCCACTCAGTTGGGTTTTTGAATGATGATTCAGTCAAAAGACTTCTCTCCGGCTGCCCCCATCTTGAAGATATGGTCATAATGAATTGCGACCTGTGGAATCTAAGGAACTTCGATATTTCTCATCATCTGCTCAAGACATTGACCATATGTCGCTCGAATAATAGTTACCATTGTTCGATATGGATTAATGCCCCAAATCTAACCTCCTTGGAGTACATTGACCGTTTAGTAGCAGGGTATTCAATGGGGAATTTGCAATCTCTTGCCAAAGCTGTTATCGATATATCTACACATAACATTTTACGAGCTGGCGCAGCAACAATTTTTAGAGGGATCCGTGATGTTCCTTCACTTGTTCTGTCAGATGCTTCTCTCGAGGTTTGTTTATTCACATACTCTTTCACTTATTCTGTGATGTTGCAGTATGTACTAACACAGTGTCATTTCTGTGACTGTCATCATAGCTTCTTTTAAGCTGTAAACCGCTTCCTGTTTTCGCAAACTTGATCAAACTGGAGGTACATTGTTATCTTGGATTCCGATATTATAATCAATGGGAAAAAGGACTTGAAACTTTACTCTCAAGTTTGCCTGCACTTGAACAACTTGAGTTTGATCAGGTATTTATTGTTCCAAGTTTAAGCTTAATTCGATTTAAGTTGCAAACTCTTACAGTCTCCCTTTGTGGTTTTAGGAAGTTCTCTGCTCTCTGCCAGAGGAAGTGCCTTCTTGTTTGTTGCATAAACTCAAGACCATAAAAATTACAAACTTTACAGATGAAAAAGATTGTATTGGAAAGGCCAAGTATATCCTAAAGAATGGTGGAGTTCTGGAGAAGTTGATAATAGTTACAGAATCACAGAATCCTGTAGGAAAGAAATCCATATCCAAAACCTTATGTGCTTCACCAAGGGAATCAAAGCCATGCTTCATTTTGATTGTTTGATATAAGTTTATAATTTTTGTACATGGGATTCTTTTTCTTCTGATTTCTAGGATTTTAGTTATGTCTTGTATTTATCAGTCATCTTGTAGCTGCAACTCAACTACTTACATGGCCAACCTTGCCATTGACTTTTCTGCTAGTTGATTGGTTTCCTCTTGTTAGCACCAAACATGCCTGATACATAGGAATTTCTTCTCTTTTAAAGGAATTTGTGGGATATTTATGATTATATTTATGTCTACTAGTACTTTTATTAATAATTAAGTTAAAAATAATTAAAACTTGAGGAAAATATAATTTTTATATTATTTTATATAATGTTACAAAATTAATATTTTTTTTTTTACTTTAAGAGTGATTTTTTTAAAAATCATCGTATCTTTAATTTTTTTTAAATCGAATATACCTAAACGCAATTCATATTTTAAAGTGATATTTTAAAGTAATGTCGGTTTCGATGGTCTTGAACATTCGCAATAGCTTAGTAGCTTATTCTCAACTTATTATCTTTAAACTTAAAATTTTCACAAGCTTTTAAGAATTATTATTCCTTCTATGCCGACACCGAGAGATTTGTTATAGTATTCGTCATTACCCAATTCCTAGACTGACTTGTTATCTAGCTCATCTCTTTTTACCTCAATAGGTATATAGTTCACTATCGTGTAGTTTGGCATTATGGTTTGTCTATACACGTCGCCACCATGCAAGTAAACTCATATTAGGAGGACACGTGTTAATACTAGGAAAGGGTATGTGTTAACATGCATGAGACTTATTTGATCCTAGTACATCATATCAAGGGATCGTACATTATAAATACAAAAATGAGATGATCCATACTAATATTTCTCAAATAAACATCACGTTAGTATAGCATAAAAAAAAGTCAGATCATACTAATATGTTGCATATTTTATAACTTCAATCATAAATGGAATTGAAATGATCTATACTTCGAAAAATATATAAAAGAATGAGATTTTGATAATCTTAATGATGCAGAATCAAATTTAAATGTTAATTAACTCATTTAAAAGATCAACAAATGATGATAATAAACATCTGTGTTAATTCTTACAATAAATTGACACGCGACCAATATTATACTTTTTTCTCGAAAAATATATAAAAGAATGAGATTTTGATAATCTTAATGAAGCAGAATCAAATTTAAATGTTAATTAACTCATTTAAAAGACCAACAAATGATGATAATAAACATCTGTGTTAATTCTTACAATAAATTGACACAAAAATAATATTATACTTTTTTCTGAAGAATATTTGTAAGGAAAAATATAAATGATCAAAATTAGGACCTGAAAAATAAGTATACTTTTTTCTTAATTTCACATTTATTTCCCTTTCCATTTCATTTAATTACGCTTCAATTGCACCACCATACATTGAACCTAATCAAAACAGTCAATAAAAAAAAAAAAAAAAACCCTAATGTTAGGCTTTATCTTTTTTCTGATTCTGCCGTCTTCTTTCTTGTAGACAGAATTATTTCTTATTCAACTTGGAATGGCAAAGGAAGTGAAAATGGAGAATGTAGACAGGATTAGTGGTTTACATGATTCTCTGTTAATTCACATTCTGTCATTCCTTTCTGCAAAACAAGTCTTTAGAACCTCTATTTTATCTACCCGATGGAGATATCTTTTTGCTTTACTTCCTAATCTCCACTTTGATTTCGAAGGCGATTTGTGGCGCTGGGGTTATACAAGTTACAGCCATATCGACATTTATAACTACGCATGCCTTGTGGACAAAATGCTGATTACTCATAATCTGACAAATATCAATAAATTTCGTCTCAAATGTCGAACAATGATTGATCCTGACCGTTTTCACGCGTGGATATCTGCTGCAGTTCATCGTGGGGTTAAACATCTTGATTTAAACATCTCCCCAGGCAAGTTCACTACTCAGCCGGCTGTTCTATTTACTTGCAGGACATTGGTGACTTTGAAACTGTGCATGGAATTTGATTTTGTTTTGGATATTCCCAAGGGTGCTCACTTCCCGAATCTAAAGACTATTCATCTTGAGGAAGTTAATTTCTCGAATGATGATTCAGTGAAAAGTCTATTATCCGGCTGCACCAGTCTTGAAGAAATGGTGATTGAGAAATGTCTCATGAGGAATATAAGCAACTTCAATATTTCACATCATTTGCTCAAGAGATTGACTCTACTTTACACGTATGAAAGTGACCATGGTTGGATAACGATTGATGCCCCAAATCTAGTCTACCTGGAGTACAACGAGGAGTTAGTAGCAGGGTATTCACTGCAGAGTCTGCAATCCCTTGTCAAAGCTGATATCGATATATCCAACAGTCTTGAAGTTGATGGATCTGCTTTTTTTAGAGGGATATGTAATGTTCGTTCACTTATTCTGTTGGATACTTCTCTCGAGGTTTGTCTCTTCCCATATTCTTTCACCTTATTTCTAATATAAAATATGTCTAGATTTTTCGATACTTTACAGTGTACTAACACAGCGCAAATTTTGTGACTGCCATAGCTTCTTTTAAGCAGTGAACCGCTTCCTGTTTTTGCTAACTTGGTCAAATTGAAGATACATTGTTCTAATGATCTACGCCCATATTATAATCAATGGGAAAAGGGACTTGAAACTTTACTCTCAAGTTTGCCTGAACTAGAAAAACTTGAGTTTAATCAGGAATTGACTGTTCTAAGTTTAAGCTTCATTTGATTTTTAAGTTGAAAACTCTTACGGACTCCATTTTTATGTTGTTGATTTTAGGAAGCTCTCATCTCTCTACCTGAGAAAGTTCCTTCTTGCTTGTTTAAACTCAAGTCCATCAAAATTTCAGACTTTACAGATGAAAAAGATTGTATTGGGAAGGCAAAGTATTTCCTAAAGAATGGTAGAGCTCTAGAGAAGTTGACTGTACGTACAGCATTACGCTATTCAGAAGAAAGAAAATTGAAGATATCTAAAGTGTTGTCGGCTTCACCATGGGAATCAAAGCATTTGTGCATCTTGATTTTTTTATATTAATATATAAATATTGTACTGTTGCTATTTATATTACTCTTGCTCTTACCAAGGACTCATTTGCTTGTGATTCAAAGAGTATCATTACGTACAATTTCACTACCTAAATTCTTATTAAATACAGAAAAGTTTGAAGCTGTGCATTTTACCCGAGTATATCATAAGCCCAGATAATTTTAGATTTTTCTTTTATTTTCCATTGATTTTCTTTGATTCTTTGATCGTGTGTGCTCTTTTTGATCAATTTTTTTTTGTTTTCTTGTTATGATTTGTTGTTCGTGGGTGTTATTCAAAGATCAATGGATCAGCAGAATGCCACAAATTGGAGATGATGCAGTTGGAGGTAATTGTGTGGATAAAACTCAGTACATGGATAGGGCTACTCCTATGAGGAAGCATCTTGATTGTGCTAATGTATGTGTTGAAGTTGTTGTAGAAGATGAAATACTAGGAAGTATATTATGGTTGAATTGTAAAAGGGGGTTTTAATTGAAGTTATTTGATTACCTCCAAAAAGCATTGTTCCTGGTACCTTTGGTCATTCAGAAAAGTAGTGTCGAAGAGAGATTAATGTGAAAAAAAGTTAATCTAGCAGAGAAAGAAATGGATGTTCATGCTAGAGTCATTCTTAAAGTAGTGGCTGAAAACAGGATGCGTTGGTGTAGGAGGAGTTTTGAGAGATCATGATAGGGAATTGGATCCTTGGGTTTAATGGTAGATTCGGGAAATGTTTAATGTACGAAGTTGAATTGTGGGTCATTTTTTATGGTGTGTAGTTAGTGCAAAGAAGACAACATGATAGGATGTTGGTACAAACAGACAACATGAAAATTATTAAGGGATAAAGAATCTTTGTTGAAGTGGTTAAATTCAGCGATAATCAGATGCATAATTCAATTTTTACAGAATGTGAAGAATTAATCAATTGAATATGTTTCTAGAGAAAAAAAATATTGAAGTTGATTGTATTATCAAGTTCGCAGTTGATCGTTATAGTTATATTGTAATTCTCTTTTTTACTCTTTCGACCTTTATGTAAAGTGTTTTAATCTATTTATCAAAATAATAATAATAATAATGGTTGAAACTATTGAAACATACTCGAATTCTAATGTTGGTTCTATTTAAAAATTTTACCAAATAATTCTGCTTTCCATTGTTGTACTAATCATTTTGTAGATGTTTAACTAAATTTTTTTGATTAATTTGGTTTAATAAATTTAGCCTCAAAACGAAAATTTTTGAGACTAACGAAATTAGTCGTTAGATTTTTTTTTTTTTTTATTTAAGAAAATAAAACATTTAAAAATGTATAATGGAATATGAGTTCAATTTAACTAAAAAATGTTTATTTTTTTATTTAAAAAATAAGAAGAGGCTTTGGGTATTGTATAAAAAATTAAAATAAATCAACAGGTATAGTTGGGCAAAGTAAGCATTAAGCCTTTTATTCATAGAAGGTCAAAAGATAATGAAAGCAAAATAGTACATTATTGTTAAAATAGTCAACCAAATCAACGGCCAAGAACACTATGCAAGAAAATATGCAACAAAACAGAACACACTAAAACATTTCTTCTCCAGGACAATGAGTGGATAGAAACTTGAAGTGAAACAAACCACTTTCATTTACTTCATTTGTCTCGCAGAACCAAAAAGAACAAATCAAAAGGATCAACGGCTTCAATCCCATCTACTTTTCAAATACCCTTCACTTCAAAACCCGTAAATTCTCTTCCATCTTTGCCGAAACTCAGTTCCAAGTTTCTGGGCTCTAAAAAGACTCTATCTTGGTCAAAGCCTTCAAGAATTGGACCATCTAATGGTTCAAGAATTCAATGCTGGTTCAAGTTTGGTAAGAACGGTGTTGATGCTGAAGGTGCTGGCATTTATGGCAGCCAGGGCAGAGATGATGTTGAGCAGGTTGTTCTTTAAGCTTTACACTTTTGCAGCTTTGCTTTTCTTTGTCGAACAACTTGTTCTTGCTCAATTTGTTCAGGTTATAGGAAGTCTGAGATTGTTTGCTTAATGGGTGTTTTTAGCTTTTTAATGCTATTTTTTCTTGTTTTTACTTATTGGTTGTTTGGTGATGAAGAGAAAGAGCTAGAGAATTCAAGCATTTTCCCTGCCTGGAAAAGGAACCTAATTCTTCACCAAAGCTCTTAAAAGTTTAGATAGAGGATGCTAGATTGAAGGGTAGAAAACATTTTTCTTTTTAAATTCTTTGAGATGATTTCATGATGATATATATTGAATGGTTGTTAATAATTATTTCATCACCAGAGAATGGAAATGTGTGGATGTCAATAGATGAATCTCTTATGAATATGTTGAAGAATCGTACCCTAGATTCATGCCCGAGTATGTGTTTGTTCGAACATAAATACTTTTTTTAAGGAACTGTTTGATACACGTATGTAACCGAAAGCTTTCTTTGTTTCTTCCATTGATGGAGCTAATTTGTTTTGCAGTACTTCAACTACATGGGGATGCTTGCTGTTGAAGGTTCCTACGATAAGATGGAAGCTCTGTTGAACCAAAACATACACCCAGTAGACATTTTGTTGATGCTGGCTGCCTCGGAAGGCGACAAGCCGAAAATTGAAGAGCTGTTGAGAGCTAAGTATGATGTCAAGGATGCAGATGGGCGTACTGCGCTTGAGAGGGCTGTCAATGAAGAAATAAAAGACTTCATTCTTGGTTTCTCTGTGCAGAAAGCATGACATGGTCGAATCAATCTATTCCAATCACTGATATAAAACTTGATCTTTTATGTTTATACCTAGTTTGAACATTGTTGGATAGAGAGGAAAAAAGCTAGTGTTTCGAGTATTAAATCTGCCTATAAATTGGATAAACTTCCACTACCAGCTCAAATGATGATATAACTTTACTGATTTACACTGTCATCTGTATAATTTCATGCTGAGACACAGAAAATAAAATGGTGTTTATGGAAATTTGAACATCTATTTGAAGTAAAGCTCAAGCAGCTTCTTCAAAGTGTCGAATACGCTCGTAAAAGGGTTAAATTCAACAGGAGCCTTTAGTTCAAGATCAGGGAATTCGTTTGTTAGAGCTTGTTGCATCCCAGGCATGGACATCATAGCAGCTAGTTGACTGTTCGACATCACTTGACAATCTTGTGGGGTGTCCTTGATTTTGCTTGGGTCATATCCGTAATTTGATAAGTACGATTTGTACTTCTCTATGAACTCATGTCCCGGATTTGGTGTCCTTGAGTAGATCTGAAACAATAATACCAGATTCATAAAGAACCAGTTTACATATCTGAAACATCAAGATTCTGACTCAACCGTTGAATTATTGTATGATTTGAACAGGAAATCAGCCTTTAGCCTCAATTTGTTTTCTGAAAGTACTCGTATCTAATATCTGTGTTTAAAAACAGCCGTATTGTAATGAGTATTTAATGTATGCTTCATCAAATATGCTATCTGTTTACCTGGATAAAACTCGTGTCTTTTGCTCCTGAAACAAGGGAGAAATTGTCATAGTCGGTAGCAATCACATCGTAAGGTTCTTTGGGGATGAAAGGCAATGTAGGGAAACGAAGGTAACACTTCTCTTTAATCATCTCTTGCTTTTCTAAATGAGTTTCATTCTTCACCAAATCTTCATCTGAAAGGCATTGAACCTTTCCTCTTATTCCGGTAATATACCCATCTGGCCCTCCATGAACACAAAACGTATCAACCTGTATAGCAGGTGTTTTCATGTCGAATGTATAAACTCCCTGCAAATTGATTGATTACAACATTTATGGTTTTAGCAATCAAAGTTTGGGAATCAAAAAAAGTTGACAGGATGAAATCTATAGCAGTAATGAAGATGAGATAAGCAACTAGTACTAGTTTCCAGTTCTGATAAAACTAGCTTGAAATCTGGTTCGATTTTTATATTCATTGAATTGCATATGGTAAAGTGAAACTCAAGAAACCTATGATGATGGAAATAGTTCAAGCTTCTGTCACTCACAACAATAGCAGGTAAAATTAAAATATTTGTGGAGACCTGCACCCATATAGTGACCCGAAAGTTTTACAGTTTCCCACAAAAAGTGACTCTCAAGTATGAGCTCAAGTCTCTACAAATATATTATAGCGGATCCTCAGAGTTTCTCAATATGGGAGTAAATCAGTAAAGTGTCACAAAATCAGTTATGTGTCTAACTTTTAGGGTGTATTTGGTTAGGTGGAAAAGAGGAGGGTTAGGAGGAGGGAGTGGAAAAGTGTAAAGAAAATAAATTTGGAGTGTGCTTGGTTGGAAAGAAAAGTGAGAGGAAAGAAAATGGGAGAAGTGTATGTTAGTTCAAATTATATATTTTTCAATTGTTTTATTTTATTTCCTTCCACTTTTCAACTCTACCAAACAATGGAGGGAAAGAAAATTACTTTTTCTTTCTATTTTTCTATCTTTTCTACTAAGCAAACCTATGGAAAGAAAATTTATATTTTCCATCTTTCTATTTTTCCACCCCTTCAATTTTCCATCCTTCCAATTTTCTTTCCACTCTACCAACAAAGCCTTAATGTTTACCTGAGTGCAATGGCAGTCTTCTTGACCCTGTCCAGCAAATCCGCGTTTGAGTGATGCTACTTCAAACCACCTTCCAGAATATCTAACAGGATCAAAGTTCTTAGCTGTCATCCCTCTCATCATCATTAGGTTCCCATTTCCTTCACCAGAATCTCCTTCAAGGGGTAGAGTTAGTTCATTATCCGTGGCACTTGCAAGCTGGCAGATGCTGGGATGATGAGATAAATCAGCTGCAAGAACCTGCCAACGAATGGCGATTAAGTATGAAATATAAAGCACTCCGTACTGCAATGCTATGATTTCCACATAGAGGGCATTAGAAAGCACTTATCCCAACATCTAGACAACTTTGAAGCTTAATTTGAGTGGATATTGGAATTTCTTACAATCTTAATAGTGTTACCACATGCAGGGCTGCCTTTTTCATACAGAAAAGAAGCTTACAAACCGACGAACAATTAGACAAACCTCTTCAGATAAATCCATCAAACAGTGACAACACCATTGGGAATAGAAAAAAGGCAACTACCTCACCTGGTTTGTTTGAGACAAAAATATCAAAGACGCAAGGCCTGAAACAATATGGCTTGCCATAACTTTATTAGGAGGGCTCTTGATAGAGCAATTTAATGTCAGCTTTCCAGGCAATCCCCTGTAATAGCAACACAGTCAAATGTCAAAGATAAGGGTTAAATGTTAGAGCATGGAGATGGGTTTCTAAAAGTCTAAAAACCCTAAAATGAAGTACCCTATCCCCAAACTTCACTATGCAAACTCAATACCCAAACTGCTATTAAACCATATATAATTGTGAAGCTATGATCATCTCGCTTCAAAGGGTCACAAATGCCAAGTAAAACAAGCAGCATTTTCACCAGTTCTACACACTATTCGAGCTACCATTTTTCTCTTCCATGAATTCTCAGCTAAATGAAGGAAACCCAGAATTTTCTATGATAAAAAAGAAAAGACCCATCAATAAGAAGAATGGGAGCAGTTGAAGGTACCTGGGAATATGAGGAGGATGAGACGATGAACAACATTGGAAGAGAAGCAGTGGTGAAGTTTGATGATAAAGAATTGCATTCACCATAGTTATCTGCCTTTAAGCCTTTAACTTTTTGTTTATAATGCTTCGATACGATCTCTCTCTTTCTCTAAAAGTTGTTTCAATTGAGCTCTCTTTAATCTGCTATCACTTTAATCTTTTCTTTTGAGTTCCAATTTAAACTCACTGTTGATAACTTCTGAAAATATCTAGAAAAGGAGGACGTTTTAAGGTTGGGACAAAGGCGTGTTTACAGTTAATAATGGTTAACATCATGCAATAAAACATAGTAAATCTGTAAATGGGATATTTGTGATGTTGGGTCAGTCTCCAACCTTTGCATTTTGCATATAAATAAGGTCCCATGACACATACTCAACTATACAATTTTTTCTTTACATGATTTTGACGATTCAGTTGATGAACATGACAATTCAGTTTTTTTTTTTTTTTATATTACTGATGAGTAAAACTGTTTATGAGTCGGTTTATTCGTTCAAATCTAAAAATTTATTCGAAATTTGAGAGGGTTTGGATAAAAATATCAAGTCCAAAAAATGGGCTTGAATAAAAAAATTGGATTTATTTAAAATATGACACGGGCTTGGACTTAAACATTCAAGGTCCAAGTCCGGCTCGCTCAACTCATTTTTATGCTTATAATATTTTATACTATGTTATTTTTTATATATTATGTAATTTAAAACATATAAAAATTACTTATACTAAATATGTAATATTACACTAATGTAAACACAAATAATGTTAAAATGCTTATATAAAAATTTTCAATAAATAAAAAATATATAAAATTATTAAATATTAAAATAAAATAAATATTTGTTAAAAAATAATATGAGCGAGCTTAAAATGAGTTTGGGTTAGTGCAAAAGATATTAACGAGTTTGAGCAAAATTTTAAGCTCATATTTCGAATCAGGTCAAGCTTGAGTAAACATAATGTATGTAAATATCATGCTTAGGTTTAACCCGAACCCGACCCATAAACATCTCTAACAGTAAATATTTAATATATTGATAGTGTATTTTTTATTTCATAAATAATTTAAAAAAATTGATATAAGTATTTTTTAATATTTATTTTTAAATATTTTAATATACTCGAAATACTTATCAACCCACCAACATTACTACATTTAAAAAATAATAAAATAAAATTTAAAGGTGTATATATATTTACAAATAATTTGATATTCATGCTCCATCTATACTTATATATTACAAATTTATTCAACATTAATTTAATTATGAAATAACTAATAATTTATTTAAAGATATTTTTATTTTTTTATTTTTTTATAAAAAATTCTAAAAACCTATACATAATTAACTTTATAATTTCAACCTTTTTATATAAATTTCTAATAAATATATTTTTTCTCAATTTTTTTAATAATAATAATCTTTACCCACACATGGCCATGATTTATATTTTCATAGTCTTTTTTGAAGCCAGTAGCCCAATACGAATAAAACAAAAATAAATTTTAAAAAATACAACCCATGAATTACAGGCCTGTTAACAGCAAGATGAAATGCCACGTCATTCTTAAAAAGCAACCTACGACAAAGATTACGCCACGTCATTACCTTCCAAATAGGGGACGAACACTCCTATAATAAACTAACTATTTTCGATGCTCTGGCTTGCTTCCCCCTTTTCTTTTCCCCCCTCTCAACCCTAACTCAGCCGGCATACTTCGGAAACCCGACCCGACAAATATTCGGGTTCCTAACTGATCCCATCAGCTTCTGCATACTCAGGTTTTAGCTTCTCTCTGTTAAAATTTTTGTTTTTATTTGCACTTTATTGATTTCTTATTTGACCTTAAATGTAAAACTTTTTTTATATAAATTTTATAGTTTTAAGTTGTTAACCTGATAAAATAAGGGAGTTTGAGACTTGGGTTGTTGAAATGAGTGATTTTGAAATCTGGGTTGATGTCGAAAGCACTTGTTTTTGTTTTGTTTTGTTTGTGTATAGTAATGGGTCTTTCTTGTTGTTTAGTATTATAGGTTGTCCTCTGAATTGGACTTAAAATCAATTGAAGAAATTTTATTGAATATCTACAAAATGGGTTTGTGAAGAAATGTCTTTGTTACATTGTGACAACCTATAAATTATTGAATTCCAGTTGTTTAGGGCTCTAGTAATGGATTTGTCTCTATGATCCTAAAAGGGTATTTTTGAAGTATAGCATTGAGACATATGGGTAGTTAAGTCTTGGGAGTATTCTGTCTATATTGTGAGAGTTTGAAGAGTTACAATGTGTATTTATCCCTATGTGATTTTCAATGATATATTTTGCTTTGTATGCAGACCTTTTAGTTCTTCCATGTGACATGCATAATTGATAGTCAGATTTACTGCTTTTTCAGAGCTTCGAAATGTCAACTGGCCCTGGACTTGAGTCTCTTGTTGATCGTAAGCATACTGTGATAACCCCTTTGTTTCTTGGAATGTTATAAGCATAAAATCTGAACGCAAACAAAAAGTGGGGCTGCATCTGCCTCAACTTTCAAACTCTTTCTCTATTCCTTATCTTCTCGATGAGCATTTTCTGTCGAAGTTATTGTGTGTTGGCATTGTTTATCATCTTTGTCTATTTATCAAACTCTGAATCATCTTCCTTTATGTACAGAGACAATCTCGGTCATCACGAATGATGGGCGCAACATAGTAGTATGTTAAGGAATTCCTGCTATGCATTTCTTTATCCTTTTGAAATAAGATAATTTTATTTGCTTAATTCTAAACTATTTCTAATTTGCAACATTACTCCTTTGTTTTTCCTCTCCCAAATACAAAGGGAGTCTTAAAAGGCTTTGACCAGGCCACAAATATCATTCTCGATGAATCTCACGAACGTGTGTACTCCACCAAGGTTTGTGTCCTTGTTCAGTTTATTTTATACATTTAATCACTGGCACCTAGTTGATTGAAGAAGCAAGAGGTTTTTCTTTATCATAATTCAAATACATATGAACAACTTCTTAACCTCTATTTGATCCTTTCTTTCCCTTCTTTCCTTCATTCTAAATATGATATTAATCAATTGGAATAGTGTTTTCTTTATCATTATTATAATTATTATTATTATGATTTACGAGTTGAAATTTTCAGGAAGGTGTTCAGCAACTTGTATTGGGTTTGTACATAATAAGAGGCGACAACATGTACGTCGCTTTTCGGTTTCGTTTTCTATTCGTTATTTGGAATTTTCAGTTGTTAGCTTGGTTGACTTCCTTACCATTTTATGCTTTTCATTATTGCAGAAGTGTTGTTGGTGAACTAGATGAAGAGCTTGATTCTGCTCTTGACTTGTCAAACCTTAGAGCACATCCTCTGAAGCCTGTTATACACTGATTGAACAATGAAAGTTCTGAGTTGCTATAGACAGCATGTTGGATTAAATTCTTTAGACAACATGTTAAAAGAACATATCATGATGATGAGAAAACCATTATGTAATAATTTTTATTGGTAGCTGTTTAAATGCTTCATTCATATTGATCATGAGCTAGTATAAAAGGTGAAAATTTTGAATGCTGATAACTAATCTAGGACTCAATGTAAGGTTTGCAAATTCAACTGAAAATAAATGAACTTTCTGATTTGTGAAATTTCAATGTCATATGTACAAATTAAATATCCTCTTGTAAAAACAAGACCAACCAAAAACGAAACTGAAAGAATGGCTTGTTGAATTGACCAATCATCAGAAGAGACTATTATTGAGGTTTCCACGGGTGAGCAAGCTATAAAATGCATCTGTCTTGTCACCTCCGCTGCTTCCACTTCCATTTGAAGGAAGATCAGTTGGATTCATTGTTGATGGACCAGCCCTTAATGGATGATCAGTTGGTTTTGCTGGTGAAGATGCTGGCCTTTTTACAGATACAAAAGCCACTTTCCTAGCATGAGACATCGCTTTTAAACTATCAGAGATAGCAGAAGTGCCGGTGTCTGCAACCGAGTGAACTTGGGATACATTTTTCAGTTCAGTGTTTTCTACAAAAACAGTGTCATCTACTTTATCAGTAACATTTTCAACCTGCATCTTGTCGTCGTCATGGTCTATTGTGATGTCAGTTTTAGAGACTTCCATATGAGGTGATGTTTCTGCATCAGCCTTCTCAGCAGTTGGTTCATCATCTATTTTTCAGCAACATTTTGATGGATCAGATTATTGTCTTTAAACCAATTAAGCTACCTAGTAAAGAGTCTAGTTGATGAACGTTTTTACCTCCAAGAATTGACTCGATAGTCTCATACTGCACAGCATTACCTCCTGCATAAACTTCTCCATCATTGCCCCTTTCTTGCATTTCAATCTCACATCTATTTGTCCTCTCAACCAATACAAACTTATCCATGTTCCAGACACACTCTAGGGTGACAAAGTCCTCTTTTTTTGGAAAAAACTCTCTATATACCTGCATCATTGTGAAGTAAAAAGGCTAAGGCACCACTTATATGCAACTGGACCATAAGAATCTATCAAATATGGACCATGGATAAACCTCAATTCCTTGATGATTTATTTTAGTGGACTGCATCTTTTGGGAGAGAGAAGAAACGGTGTTGAACACTGGGACCGTATCAAGTAATATCTGCAAAAAGGAAAATAAAGTTTGAATTCCATGATACTTAAAACAGGTCCATTAACCATGTAAATTCAATTAATGCAGTCACATAATGACCTAAATGGGGTATATAACTGTTTCTACAAAATTCAACTATTCAATTGGAAGTTTTTAAACTTACTTGTTGAACCAAAACTCGAAGGCGTGCAAGGAGAGCTAAAACAGTCAGAGAAAATCCCATAAAAAATGAGCGAGCTACCAGAGTAGATATCTCACTATAACATTGTCAAGGCAGTCAAAAGATGATAGAATTTCTTCGACAATATATGAGTCACTAACTAGCCTATTAACACAAAACAAAATCTAAAGTCAACTTTCAACCTCTATTTTAAAGTCTCCTAATCCTTATGTATTATCCAATTTAATAAAAGAAACTGACAGGATACGTCGCTGCTCTCAACATTGGCTCAACAATCTGCAAGAGAAACACAGAAACCATTCATATATAAATACCGAGGCAGGAAGCAGGATGAATGCACATAATTACATAGTTATTTGGTCACAACAATCCTCGATAGTTGCATACAGCCAACTGCCTCAAGGATATGGTATTGGTCAATTTTAAAAATACCAAAAACATAAACTAATAAAAGTCATCACAGAATTAATACACAATAATCTTAAACGAGGACTAGTAATAGAATAATTGAGTTTTTATAATATACAACATTATGTCAACTAATTTTTTTGTTTTATAGTTCCAGTACAACCAAAACACTAAACAAGGGAATTACAGAAGCAAGTTGAGATGCAACATAAACATACAGATAGACAAGAAGGCCAAAGACACAATACTGTAAATGAAATCTAAAGATGATAAATCTAAGACCAAAGGAATCGGGATAAATTTTTGGATTGAAGACAAAATCAGGCAAGAAAATCAATAAGCTAGCAAAGTAAAAGATAATAATTTCCAGGAAACTGGTAGTAGTAAACAATATAGTATGAGGACGAAATATGTACTTGTGATAGTAAGCGTGCTGCCCCCAAAAGTCGATCCATAAAATTAGGCTTTCCAACATCATTTTTTCTCCTCTTCAAACTGTAAGGCAAACAAAATGAATGTACTCCAAAATTTAGTATCCACTAAATACACATCAATATCTTATCATAGCAAAAGACGTGATCAAAGTTCAAGCTTAAGATTGATTATCAGGAGAGACAATACTGCAACCTATTCTTGCAGCACCTCCTACAACAAAAGATGCATTAGACAAACAGATAACAACCTACATATCCATGGCTGCAGCATAAATAGTCCTTTTGATTTTAAGCTCCCTAAGCTACTGCAAATTTGTATCAAGCAATAGAAAACAAATGCATTGCTTTTTTTCTCAGTCCTTGTGAAGCCAAAGCCAGTATTCAAATACATGTAGTTCAAATCATTATCCATCACCCGTCAAGTTCGAACCGATCAAATGTAAATATAGCAACTGTTAATATGCATACCTTTCTAAAAGTTGCACCTTTTGTTTAGGTCTGATTCCAGTGATAACTAGAAAGCAGGAACTTATTAATTCCTCCAAATTAGCAGATTTCAACAATCTCAAGTCCCTCCTTACCTAATTTCACAAAAAAAGAAAAATTTTACACGCATAAGAAGAAAAAGTCATCACCTAGGAAACAAGGATTTTAACTCGTTCCTTCTTCAAAAAAAAAAACAGATAGAAAAAGTCCAGAGTTTATAGTTCTAATATTTTTTTCTCTTTCCTCAGCTTTCTCGGCAATCAAACATCTTTTCTCAAACTGGGCATTATCCTTTCTAACAAAAAGAGTCAACTTTCTCACCATCCAAACAAACCCCAGAAAACTAAAAATCAAATAAGAAGAAATAAAACTAACCTTCAAAAGATACTGAAAATATGATGACCTTCTATGCTGGTTCTTGTTCTTGTAAACAATTCTTTCGAAGATGCCACACTCTACTTCAAGCTGACCCAAAAGAGACTTCAATTTCTCTTCTTTCGTAGAATCAATTTCAGAATCCATCGTTTTGCTTCTTCCTGTTTTCTTTCACAGATTAATTAACTAAAATTCAATATGGGTAAGGGTTTAAGGTTGTTTTTTTTAAGGGTTTTGGACCAAGAAGAAGAAGAAGATGAAACGGCTAGACCCTACAAAATTTGGGTTGGAAAAGAAACGAAGATTTGGGTTTGGAACAATGAATCCAATTAAATTGGGCTCAGACAAAAACCAATTCTTTTTCTTGCATAAAAACATAAAAGACAACTTCAATACAAAAATCAACAAGACGTATAGTTGATTGAAAATTTTAAAATAAAATATTGGACAAGTATATTAAGATGTTGTTTAATCAAATACTGTACCAACAACGAGATATGAAAGCTCGTTTATGGAGTAATCCGCATATTGATCTGATAATCGAGATACTTATTATTTCAAATATAATTTAATTTCGAATCATATTAATTATATTATCAACAGAATTTTGAAATTTTTTTAATTAAAAAAAAAAACTTACGTATGGAGGATTTGATGAAAAGATAGAAAAAAAAAATTTAAAGGTTATAATGAGTTGATTGAAAGTGAAAAAGTAGACCATCTTTTCTTATGATACAAAACAAGAAACTAGGACCCAAAATTTGATGTTTGTGTTGAGATTATAATTCCGTGTATTTTTTAAATTATTTAATCATTTTCTCTTTGGGAAGTGCGGTGCAAAGAAAATCTTTGCTAGTCTTTTCTATAGTTTCTATGTGGTTCAGTGACGTATTTTCATTGTCGGTGACAACTTCTTTATATTTGATTTAATTTATATCATAAGTGAGTTCATGTCTATCTATAATGTCATTAATCAATTAATATTAATTTAGTTGGAAACTATTAAACTATTACATATTAAAAATAATTTATATTCTTAACAGTTTTATCTTTTTCCATTTTTAATAAAAATCTAAAATTTATAAATATCGATATTAAACAATGACACATCATCGGAATTTATAAAATATTTTATTTATCAATTCAATTAAAGTATTATTTTAATAGTTTTAAATTTAATGTTATTATACAAATTGTTTCATTCATATTATTCGTATACATTGATAATGTCGTTGATTAAATTAGTATTTTAATGTTACAAGTCGACGCGATATTAGCTCAAGAAAAATGACAATATCATGATAAACAATTTGACAGCATTTCATATTCTTAAATATGATATATTTACCTATTAAAATTTCCTTTCACTCACAATTTAAACTAATTTTTCTTTTTTAATTTCGTATATATGACATATGTGTTATTATTAGTTTTAAAATTAGTTTTATATCCATACTTGTGTTCTAAATATTTGATTTCCACAAAATTTTGAGAGTGTGATAGAAATTAAAGTAATTCATTCATTAGTTTGGCATAAATTAGAAGGCTAAAACATGTTGTTAATCATTATAGTTTGACAAAATTTGAGATTTAGTCACCGTAGTTAAAAAGCTAATAATTAAATCCTCCATCTTTTTATTTTTACAGATCTCAATTCAATCATTAAAATAACAAAAATTTCCAATCAAAAATTTTCAATTTGACATATTAATTAAGTTGTCCTTATGTAACATGACATATGATTTATATAAAGTAAACATGTTAAGTTTAATAAATTTTAACGAAAACGGTCAATAAAAAATGATTGGGTTAGATTTTTTTTCTTTGGTAGAAAATGAACTAAATTTTTTAAATTAAAACACAAAAAAAATAAATTTTTAACTTTTAAAATATAGTGATCAAATCTCAAATTCTATAGAAGTATAAGGACTAATAGCATATTTTAATAAATTAGAAATGCTACTTTAGAAAATTAAGATCTAACGTTACATCACATTTATTAAGAAAATAAGAAATACTATTAAATTTGTAGTCTTAAATATTCGTATGAACTTGAAGGAGACTTCTAAATTATTTGGAGTCTTGTGTTTTGTGCTGATAAGTGTTTAAAATAAATTAAATAAATTTTAATATAATATAAAAATGAAGAAATTAATAAATATGAAATAAAATAATTGATAATAAACCTATTCTATTGGTGTTGGAAATTTGGATACCTTTTAATAACTTTTCTCATGTCATGCTTACAGACGACAAGCTCAGTTTTAGATAAAGACAGTGATTAAGTCCAGAATTAAATTATCTTTAATAAATAAACATTTACTATGAAGTATTATTATAAATAACATCTTAATTTAATCAATCATCTTCGCAACATCCTATTATTTATTTCAAGTATTTTAGGATTAATTATTCATTGAAGAGTTTAAAAGTCAAATTGCAATCCATTTCTAAAAAAAAACATAACAATTAATCTAATTTTATCCCTTGAAATAACTCATTTTAGTATTAAAAATGTATAATTTAAATTCAAGTTAAAAATAGGTGAACAAAACTCGATTCAATTTGAAAAAATGGGAAAAAATTTCGAATTTCGAGTTAATTGAATCGGGTTATTTGAGTACTCGAATAAGTAATTGGAGTTTTGAGTTCAAGTAAAGTTAAAGTTTACAATTCGAATAATGATTGGTGTAAATACCGCTTTGGTCTCTATCAATTTTGAAACTGAGTAAATTGATCTATCTCTCAACAAAAAATACAAAAAAAATTCAAAATATTTATAAAAATTCCAAAATTTATATTTAAAAAAATATATATAACTTTTTTTTAAATTTTAAAGAATATATAAAGAAAGTAAAATTTTTAATTTTTTTCTAAAATAATAAATTCTAGGTCTAAATAAATTAATTAATTATTGAAGTTTATCATACTAAATTAATTTATTTTTATATTTTTTTATTTTGAAAAATTTTCAAATATATATGGTTTCAAATTTATATGCTATAACATAAAATTAATTATACTGTAACAAAATTTTAATTTGACATATTTAAATTTTTTAAATTTAACTCGAACAATTTTATTTGATTAAACTCAACTCAAATTTTATTTCACTTGAATCGATAAAAAAATTAAAATTTAATTAAAATGATAAAATAAAATTTATCAATTAAATTAACTTAATTTTTTGTTCAATAATTATAATTTAATAGTTGACATTTTTTTTCCTCTTGATATGTTGTTGAATGATAGAAATCATATTAAATGATCCATCTGATATTTCTTTTCTTCTAGAGAACTAATCTGAAATCAATTAAATGATTTAAATTTATTCTTATAGTTTTATTACAAGAATTAAATACAATTTCTTGTTGGTGGTGCTTGACTTAATTAAGGTTGGAGTGAAGTGAAAATGGTTAAGCAACAGATGGGTGGTTTCCAAGTCACATTAGTCCATTCACATGCACTCCATTTTGACACCATTGTGCTTTGTCATTGTCAACCACTAACCACCCCTTTGCTTTCTTTCTTTACCTTTTTATTTTCTTTTTGAATTCCAAAATTTACATTTAACTGTTAAATTATTTTTTTTTAAATTTAAGTTAATTATAAAATTATTTTTCGATAATTATAAAAGGAAGATAAATTCCTAACAATAATGAGTGGTGCTACTCAAACAACACTTGAAATAATGAAAACTCTTTACCATCAGACCAACACACGAAGTTCAAATTATTTTTAATTATATTGCTACCAAATATGTATTTTTTTATTTAAAAAAATGTCGCAACAACAGAACTATGACATATTTTAACTTTTTCCATTTACACCTATTCAAACTCTCGTATTGAATCGAATCATGAATTTTTCTTTCAAGCCTCTTATTATAGTTCAATTTAATACATCTTAATTTAATAAAACTGAAATATATTTTACGATTCAATTCGAAATATGATTGTAATATGAAAGATATTATTAGATGAAAATGAATGGGGAACTTACTATTTAAGTTTAAGATTATTTATACAATTTGATTTTGGAGAGGATCCTTCCCCTATTGATAATGCTTAAATATGACATATTTTTAGATATTAAATATATTTATTTTTAGAGTATGATCCTATTAAATTGGGCTATTTATTATCTTTTTATTTTGTAGGGACTCAAGTGGTGATAGAAGATAAATTGGAGACAAAAAACATAGTTTTGGAGGAAAATTTGAAGTTGTATGAAGATGTAATGCTAAAAGAGAGAGTTTATATGACAAAAAAAACTTGTTTTTATTTTATTTTATTTTATTTAAATATATTTTATATTAGGATTTAATATTTAAGATATTATTTATTATTTAAATTTTGTATTTAATTTATGTTTATCTTTTTGTATTTATCTTTTAGAGTTTAAATTGGATCCAATTAGGGGAATTAAATGTTAGATATAATTCTAATTATCTTTTAGAATTTAGATTAGATTCAACTAGGAATATTATATACTATAAATAGGAGGTGGAGTGATTGAATTATTCATTCCTCATTCATTGAAAAAATCCTCCATCTCCCAAAATCCTAGTTCAATAAAAAACTCTATTCTTTTTATTTCGTGTTATTCCCCAAAAATCATGAGTAACTAAAAAACCCTTCTAGCCAAAGGTTATTAGATATTCCTCTAAGGTTCATGAGGCTTAGAATCCGCGCTTAATTCTTTTCAACCTGAGTATTCATCAATTCTCTGTAATACGGGATTGACGCTTCCGTCCAAAATCTTTACAAAAGTAATCTTTTTATCTTAAGCAAAGACGACCGCTTTGTGTGTTTTGAGAAGGTTGCACAGTCGGTTCGTTAACTTACTGCGTCAGAGGTTGCCGAGCCAAAAGAGACAAAACGGCGTGGCATTTGCCGTTGGGAAAATGTGATCTAATGTAAGACAGTCCTATTGGAGCGATGGTTGGCTAAAGTTAGGTTCCTCTAAAAACTATATTCGGAGCTGGTGGTCATAGGTGTCCTCTTCCACTATAACTGACTTATTCGGGTATAAGAAAAACTATCCAAAGTTTATGATTGAATCAAGGAAAAATCAAGATAACCGGAGGTTGGATCTTTGAATACTGATAAAACTCTTCTTCTTTCAACTTGTGTATTTTATGCTATTTATTTTTACTCTGACTTCCCTATTTTCTATTTCTTTTAATTCTATTTTCTTTTATTGTTAATTCTGTTTCTTTTATTTTTCCTCAGATCGCGGTGCTTTTCTTGAGCACGATTTGACCCATGATCTCAACAAACAAGACTTTTTACGACTCTCCAGTCCTTGAGGATTAGACTCTACTTCTCTTTTATTGTTATTTACTTTAAATTTCGGAATAGGTTATATTTAGTGTTCTAAACGACACATCAAATTTTGGCGTCGTTGTCGGGGACTAGTAACGTACTAATCTTGTTTTCTTTTTTCTGCTTCGAACTAGATCTGCTCCAGGTAATCTTGCATACCCGTACAATCTCGAGATTGAAAAGATTGTAAAAGCCAATCGCAAGGAAGCAAAGTTACGAAAAAGGCAGTCAGAAGTTGTAGGAGTTAAACACAACCCACCTTCAGAAGTAAAAGAAGGCGAAGAAGGTGAATCTTGGGTAAACGAAAACTTAATCCAACACTGGAAAACCAAGGAGTTGATCCGTCGACGGAAGTGTCGATTGCTAGGGTTGACGAAAATCAAGATCCACCACACCTATGGATCAAACAATTCGACAATTAGCTGAGACTCCTGATGATCAACCGTCGTTGTGAATTGCGTATCCTACTGTGGATGCTAATTTTGAGCTTAATCAGGTTTAATTTAGTTATTGTCAATTTTTCGTGGGTTGCAAAATGAGAATCCACATAAACATTTGAAGGAATTCCATATGGTTTGTTTAAGTATGAAACCTCAGGGGTAACTGAGGATCAAATTAAATTACGTGCTTTTCTTTTTTCTTTAGCTGATTCCGTTAGAGAATAGTTATTTTTTCTACCTCTTGGATCTATTACAACTTGGGTAAATTTTTCTCGTTTGTTTCTTAACAGGTTTTTCTAGCCTCGCGTGCCGCTGAATTAAGAAAAGAAATTATGGGGATTTGACAAAAAGATTGGAGTCTCTTTACGACTATTGGGAACGATTCAAGAAGTTGTGTGCAAGTTGTCCACAACATGGTATAACTGAATAGTCTCTTCTCCAATATTTCTATAAAGGCTTGAAACCTATGGAGATGAATATGATAGATGCCGCCAGTGGAAGAGCATTTGTTAATATGACTCCTTAACGAGCAAGAGACTTGATTTCCACAATGGCCGCAAATACTCAACAATTTCGAGCCAACCCTGAACCTACTCGAAGGGTTCACCAGCTAAGTAATTCCTCCTTAGAATATAAAGTTGAAAAACTTACTAATGTTGTGAGTTCTCTTATTGTAGAAAAATTAGGGCCGGCCCGTCAATGTTGAATTTGTGGTGAATTCAAGCACACAACTGGTGCATGCCCTAGTTTGTATGATGATTTTGTGGCCCGATTAGACATTGTGGGAAACTTCTCTGGACCACTTCAAAGGCGATATGATCTTTATGCAAATACATACAATCCCGGGTGGAATGATCATCTTAACTTGCGATATGGGATAAATTCACGTTTTAACCAACCATTCCAAAATCGAGCTCCATAACAAGCGCAAAATTCAAGTACTTCCCTAGAAACTATGGTAAATAAATTAGCAACTAATGTTCTTAAATTTCAGCAGCAATATATAGATTTTCAAAAGAAAACTGAGGCATCTATTAAGGAGTTGACTATGCAAATGGAGAAAATGAACGCATAAGGAAGGTTGCCGTCACAAACAGAACCTAACCCAAGACAAAACGTGAATGCAGTGACTCTACGAAGTGGGAAAGTACTGGAACCAATTCATGGTAAAATTCATGCCCAAGAATCTGCCCATGAAAATAAGAAAGATGACAAACAGGTCCGGTCGAAACCTTCATTACCCAGAATTCAACCTCCGTTTCTTGGACGACTGAGGCAAACCCAGAAAAGTAATGAGGAAAAAGAGATCCTCGAAACATTCAAAAAAGTCGAGGTAAATATATCGTTGTTAGATGCTATTAAACAGATTTCATGGTATGTTAAATTTCTAAAAGAACTTTGCACCAACAAAAGAAAATTGACTAGAAATGAAAAGGTAAATGTTGGTGAGAATGTGTCTGCGATTTTGCAACGACGGATGCTAACAAAATGTAAGGATAGAAGTATGTTTGCAATACCATGTAAAATAGGTCACTTTGGAATTAAGAAAGCTATGTGTGACTTAGTACTTTTTATAAATGTAATGTCTTTTTTTATTTATGAATCACTTAACGTGGGTTCTTTGAAGGAAACAGGTGTTATAATTTAGTTGGCGGACAGGTATATTGTACATCTCGAAGGAGTCCTTGAGGATGTGTTAGTGAAAGTCAACGTTCCTTATTGTTTTTGATGTTTTTATCTATTATTTTTATTGCTGTGGGTTTACTTTTTCTGCTGCCTTATTGATTTATTTTTTTAAGTATATCTTGTCCCTTTTCATTCCCATTATTTACCCACGAAATGCCTACTGTTTCGCCCATCAGTTTGATTCTTGTTTGCTGAGTTAATTGTGTTTTTATTGTGATTAAATTTGTCTCCACTGTTTTATTTCTATTAGGTTGACATGATTATGATTAATGAAGTTAGTCTTATCTTGCTTATGGTAAAGTATAAGAGAACAGTTAATTTTGATGCATGCTAAATTGTTTTTCGTGATTGTTAGTTAGTTGCTAAACTTATTTTTTTGATAGTTGTTTGTTTTTTCCTAGTTCTCTTAAGATAAAGTTCACTGTCCGAAAAAAAAAAGAAAAAAAAACCTTGATGATTTTGTGGTTATGAGTTCAAGTTTAAAACGTGATTAACTGAGTAATTGGGGTAAGGTGCTTGGGTTGTCATCCTACTTTGCGTAAAAAGGTTGTGTGACGTGTTAAGCAAAACTCTGTTAACCCGAAAAAAAAAAGAAAATAAAAAATAGAAATAAATAAATTCGGAGTGTGTTAAACTGAGTAATCGGGATGGAGTGCTTGATTGTCATTTCACTTCGCGTCAAAAGGGCTAACACATTCTACAAAAAAAGAGAAGAAAAAATTGAGTGCATGTTGGGTTGAGTAACCAGAATGGAGTGTTTGGGTGTCATTTCATTTCGCATTAAAAGGTTCAATGTATTCTTAAAGAAAAAAAAAGAAAAAATTGACAAAATAAAAGGAAAAGAACTAAATTTGGAAACAAGGGTGAACAAATAGGTGTCTTGGTAAGTTTAGTAAATTATCCAACTCTCATGAAATAATTCAAAATGATTTAATTGTTGTGTGTTTTAATTGGGTTACTTTTTCGATTTTACCTACAGCAAGCTAAAGGTTCTCATTATTTTTCATAAACATTAAGCCTAATTGTTTGTAGAACTTTAGAGTATTATTTTCGATGGTGGAATTTTAATTACTTAGTGAATTATGAGTCATACTTGAGAGCAAGCATGGGCTAAGTAGGGGGAATATGATAATGCTTAAATATGATATATTTTTGGATATTAAATATATATTTTTTTAGAGTATCATCTTATTAAATTGGGTTATTTATTGTCTATGATCCTATTAAATTGGGCTATTTATTGTCTTTTTATTTTATAGGAACTCAAGTGATGATAGAAGATAATTGGAGACAAAAAAACATGGTTTTGAAGGAAAATTTAAAGTTGTATGAAGATGGAATGCTAAAAGAGAGAGTTTATAAGACAAAAAGACTTGGTTTTATTTTATTT
Source organism: Kokia cookei (assembly GCA_039519145.1). Classification (NCBI taxonomy): domain Eukaryota; kingdom Viridiplantae; phylum Streptophyta; class Magnoliopsida; order Malvales; family Malvaceae; genus Kokia; species Kokia cookei. The sequence continues at coordinate 6,064,066 of CM076899.1, read as the reverse complement.
TATTTTTTTAAATATATTTTATTTTAGGATTTAATATTTAAGATATTATTTATTATTTAAATTTTGTATTTAATTTATGTTTATCTTTTTGTATTTATCTTTTAGAGTTTAAATTGGATCAAATTAGGGGAATTAAATGTTAGATATAATCCTAATTATCTTTTAGAATTTAGATTTGATTCAACTAGGAATATTATATACTATAAATAGGGGGTGGAGTGATTGAATTATTCATTTATCATTTATTGAAAAAAATCCTTCATCTTTCAAAATCTTAGTTCAATAAAAAAAATTATTTTTTTTATTTTGTGTTTTTCCCCAAAAATCATGAGTAACTAAAAAATCCTTTTTGCCAAAGATTAACAAATATTCCTCCAAGGTTCATGAGGTTTAGAATCCGCGCTTAATTCTTTTCAACCCGAGTATTCATCAATTCTCTGTAATACGGTATTGACGCTTCCGTCCAAAATCCTTACAAAAGTAATCTTTTCATCTTGTGCAAAGACAGCCGCTTTGTGTGTTTTAAGAAGGTTGTACAGTCGGTTCGTTAACTTACTGTGTCAGAGGTTGCCGAGCCAAAAGAGACAAAACGGCATGACATTCGTCGTTGGGAAAAGGTGATCTAGTGTACGATAGTCCCATTAGAGTGACGGTTGGCTAGAGTCAGGTTCCTCTAAAATCTATATCCGGAGCTGGTGGTCGTAGGCGTCTTCTTCCACTATAATTGACTTATTTAGGCACGATAAGAACCATCCAAAGTTTATGATTGAACCAAGGAAGAATCAAGATAACCGAAGGCTGAATCTTTGAATACTGATAAAACTCTTCTTCTTTCAACTTATTTATTTTATGCTATTTATTTTTACTTCGACTTCCCTATTTTCTATTTCTTTTAATTCTATTTTCTTTTATTGCTAATTCTGTTTCCTTTATTTTTCCTCAGATCGCGACGCTTTTCTTGGGCACGATTTGGCTCACGATCTCGACAGACAAGAGTTTTTACGATTCTCTAGTCCCTGAGGATTAGATCTTACTTCCTTTTTACTGTTATTTACTTTAATTTTCGAAATAGGTTATATTTGATATTCCCGACGACACATAACCTATGGAGAGGACCCATACATCCACTCTTTAAAGTTTTCCTAATAATCATCATTGAATTGGCAATCCTTTTTTGTCTTACATGTGTGGCTTAACCCCAAACAACAAACTTTTGTTTGGAAACTAAAATTGAAAATAAATAAATGAACAAAATAGGGCAATGTTATCTTCAAAAAGAAAGCAAAAGAAAACCTAACCATATACATTTATAGCTAAAATATTATTAACAATATTTTATTAGTCAAATTCTAGATTAACAACAATGGTTCAAAATATTATTTTAAAAATAGAGGGGTTCATTTATATTGTTATAATGTTAAAATTGTAGTAGTTTTATACTATTTTTTATATTTTGTACTATTAATATTTTAACGATTCAATTGTCATATTTTATATTCTATTTATATAGATTATACATGTCAAATTTGACAAAAATATTAAATTTCTAATTATTTATTTTATGTAAAAAAACTTTCAATAGTTTAATAAATATTAATATATATAATATTTTACATAAATATAATAAAAATATTGAATTGGTTTAAAAAATTGCATAAATAATAAATACAATTATATTGATAAATTCTACAATTAAATTATTTAAAATATTAATTATATAAAATATCGGTGTAAATAGATCTCTCCTCTTTAAAAATAATCGTAATAAGAACTATAGCTTTACACGTAATTGAATAAAAAAAAAACCTTACATTCTTTACTTACTTTTATTATTATTATAATTATTTAATAGTTAATGTGTGGCATTAGCATTTCATGTCTTACCCAACTCCATTAACTTTTCAATAGCAAACAAATTAGTTTACACAAGTTAGTTAGGTGGTTCTAGTCTTAAATGTCAACTATGGTCCCTCCCACTCGTAGGACATTAATTTCTTTACCAAATAGATAATATATATTAACTAATTGATTATTTCAATGTTTTGCTTCCGACAAGGACCCGTCCTTTGTTTCATTACCAATTTTTTGATGTTTGGAAACACCAAATCCTAGATTATTGATATTATGAGTTGCTTGATATTACACTTTTTTATGAAACAAATAATTAATACCCATAATTTTAACTATATTAATTAATTGATCGGGTTAGACCATCATGAAATATGTTTATATGTATTAAAGATCTTTAAATTTGTTGATTGAATCTTAATGTCAATATAAGAGAATGTGAGTTCGAATGTGCTGAAACATCTTTTTATTTATAAGTTTACTTTTTCCAAAAATCAATAAAATGTCCATTAACAATTTTATTAATATTCGTAAATAAAATTTAAATCCGACCAATTCCAACACAAATACGACTATTGACAAACATATATATCTCCAAAAATTATATATAATATAACATACCATTTTTTTTATGTGCTTACTAAAATTTTTAAACCCCAAAATCCAAACACCACTTTTGAGAAACATAGAAAGATTCAAATGCATAATGACACAGACAAGAAGCATTATATATAAATATAATTGCCTTATCAATAAACCTTTAGCTATTGTCAACTACCTAGAGAGTTGTTAACGTATGGTTCTAAGATTACATGAAAATAACAAAATACTAATGAGAGCATAAATTAATGGAAATAAATTCATAAAAAATGAAAAAAAAAAAAAAAAGCATTTCCAATGGTGGGTACATATAGTAATATTAACTCTGATTGGATGAGAAAATTAATATAAAGTAGATAGATTGTAGATGAAGAATCAATGCCAACAACCTAAGAAATCAAAAGTTATTTTTCCCTTTTTTTAATAATGTTTTTGGTAACTTTATATATATTTTTTTTGAAAAGAAAAAAAATATTATTATATAAATAAATTATCTTATTTATCTCAAAATTATTACTTTTTATGTAAATTCATAATCTTTTCTCAATCTTTAAATAAAAAAATAATAAACTTTAACATATTAAAATTCCCGTTTTTTTTACTAATAATAACATGAGTGTCAACTTAACCAAAACTCAATGAACATTTTACTTATTGATGTTAAACCTTATTATTAATATTAAAAAAAAAGGCAAAAAGTTGGGGTTTATATGTCATTCTGTGATGCTTGAAGCTTTTGCTTTATTCACTCAATGTGCTTTAGTTGGGTTGTTTGATATCTTGCTATCATTTTGAAAAGGTGTAATAGTAAATTTAGTGTTTAATATTTAATTTTATGTATAAAACTTTTAGTATTTAATCTTTTTGTTAATTTATTTTTTTAAATTTAATTTGGTCAATTAATTTTTCAAAAAGAATTAAATCAATTTTTTAACGGAGAAGCTAATTAAAACATTAATATTTTTTAATAATGTTGGTGTAATAATTCGCATGTCAATTCATGTTGTGGGTGTGCCTCGCATTTATCGGATAATTTGTAAGCACTTGAAGAGAAAAGTGAAATAGGCACGACGTGAAAAACATCGATGTCATGATGAGGGGTGACGTCATGACAAGGGATGTCGGGATGTTATGACGACGCGACAAGTTCTCCAATTGACAGAGAAGACGATATCGTGATGAGCATGCATGATATTACAATGATGCGACATATTCCTCAAGTAATACAACCGCGTTTTGATAGCCAAACAATACTTCTTCTCTTAATTGAACTCTGATTACTTTAGAGATATTTTAGTCGTTTTAGATCTTTAAACTTAGTCTATTTAAAGGGGCATTGTATCTCTATTTCGATAAGGCAATTAAAGATGTGGTACTACATTGGCTTTTCTTTTGGTGGAAACAAGATATAGTCGCAGATGATTTTTGGTGAGAGTTTTCATGTAATTATGGAGAGAATTTTTGAACCTCTTTTGAGAAGAGACTATGAAAGTTAAGGTTTTATTTTTGAGATTTAGATTTGTACGAGTTTATTTTCACCATATTATACTTTCGTTTGTTCATTTATTTAGTGAAAAATCGAAACCTCTTTTACACGTGATTTTTATCCTTAATCTTGGACTAAATCTAATTTTTTAATGAAAAAAAAAAAGACATTTGCTTTATTTCAAAATAAAAAAAAAGGGTTAAATTTGGTTTAGTTGATCTAGATCTACCGATCAAAAGACACAAAGGATTTTATTGTTGTTTTATGACATTGATGATGCCATAACAGTTCATTTCTCTATTTAACCTACCAACAACTGCATCTATAATATTCCTTTTGATCTAAAGCTAATACATAAATGTACAAATGTATGATTTTAATTTGTTGATTGTCTTCATTAACCCACAATTTCTGTCTTTCATATTTGTCACTTCTCAACAACAACAGTACATGATTACCCAATTTTTATAAATATTATTTCCAGACCATAGGTTAAAACTTAAAATCATGTGAAAGATAAAAATTGTGAAATTGTTGATGATTAAAGTAAAATTTGAATAAATGTTATAAACCATCTTTTTCTAATAATTGTCATTTTCATTATTAACAAAAATACCACCTCTTGAAAGTACAACCATTTCTTGTCCACCATGTCAGTTTTCATATTTTTTTTAATTTTTTAATAAATTAAAAAAATTAAGTTCATAAATGAGATTAAAAGATTGATATATATATATATATATATAATAATAACAATAATAATAATCTCATTTTTAAGTTATACTTTTAAAATTTTAAATATACTGTAAAATATATATTACCTTACTAATATTGCTTGTAAAATCTATAAATCCACCATTTTTGAGCAAATATTGACCTTCATCCCAAACCCAACCTTCTTAAATTAATAAAAACATAATATTATATAGACTAAATCATAGCTAGGATGGTAAAAGTATTTAATATTAAGTTCTTAATTAGGGTAAACTACACAATTAGTTATAAAACTATGGATAAGTTTTCGTTTTGATCATTTAACTAAAAAACATTACAATTTGGTCACTAAACTTTTCAAAAGTTTTCATTTAAATTACTGGACTGATAAAATTGATGCTATATGGCTTTATTTGTTCACGTTGCTTACATCAATCGAAAGTTCTCTTTTTCCTTCTCTTCTATTGTTTAGCTTTTTTTCTTCATGAAATATATTTGAGTGTCACAAATTTACGAATCAAATTCAAACATTTTTTTGCTCAGATATTCGACATTGACAGTTTGATTGACTTGGATTTAAATTATGTTTTTCTACTTGTCGATGGGTATTGATTTTCTATATCAATCTTCGAATCATTGCTTTGAGCTCACTAACGAAATTTAAAAAAAAAAAACTTAAATCCCAATAACTTAAATAAAATTTTTAAATAATTCAATAATTTAAATAAAAATTTACGAATAATTCAATGATCAAATCATAACTTTTTTCAACTAAGTGATAAAATAAAAATTTACTTATAAATTAATAACTAATGATATAATTCACTATGTTCCGAATTTAATTTCCGAACAACACTCACCCTTCACTCTATTAAAAAAAAAGAACACACCTCACAAGATGCTTGCCCTTTGTGTATGGATTGAGACTGTAGACAAAGATTTATCCCTTCAAAAAATAAATTAAAAAAAAAAAAAAATATTTTCATCTTCTCCAAATTACCCTTTTTACTAAATGACCAAATTGCCCTTTTCATCTTTATATACTAGTCTTTTTGCTTACCGTAATTGACCCAAAATGCCCCTCGTACGTAGCCCCCAAGAAGCCGGCATTTTGGACTATTTGGGTATACCAAAAAAGAAAAAAAATACCGGTCAACCGTTATCCCCTATTACATTACAAATATACTAAGCTTATTCAAAGCATAAGCTGAAAAAAAAAACATTAAAATACTATGTCGAAACAACCACCTATCTTTCATTTCCATGTCCGATATCATTTATGAAGCCGCCGGAAAAGATGACACAGCTTTGCAGAAAAATAGTTCATGTCAATATCAAATGGAGTATACTAGGAAGGGTATCGATTTTTCGAAGGTTTTTTAAGTTCATTTGGGATAGAATTCTTGTTTGTTCTATAGGAAGACGCCCTGTTAACTACACGAAGTTGGTTCGCGGGGATTCTTCTCCGGTGGAAGAGGTGTTCGTTTACGGAGATGAACACGACGAGGCCGACCTCTCCCGGGTGATATGTAACGGGTATGAGACGGATTCGGATTTGGTTAGTTTGAAGATCAGTTTGTTAGGTGACTGTCAAATTGGAAAAACAAGCTTTCTGGTAAGAAATGTGGTTTTTGGTTTCGTTTTGCTTTTTTTGTGTTCGATGAAATTCCACTTAGAATAAGTAGTTTTTTTTAATGGAATTAACTTTTTTTTTTCTTTTTGGAAGATCAAATATGTTGGGGATGAAGAAGAGAAAAGCTTACAAATGTCAGGATTAAATTTAGTAAACAAAACATTATCGGTTCAAGGTGCCAGGATTGCTTTCAGCATATGGGATGTGGGAGGTATTTGTTTGATTCAGTAAATTTGGTTTTCTCATTTAAAAGTTTCATCTTTGTTTTTCTGCAGTAACACCAGAGCTTTTTCTTTTCTTGTGATTATTCCTTTGCAGGTGACAGTAACTCACTTGATCATCTTCCAATTGCTTGTAAAGATTCAGTAGCAATTTTTTTTATGTTTGATCTAACTAGCCGATGCACCCTTAACAGGTCAGCATAAAAACTCCTTTTTTTCAACTGCAAATTGATGATATGGTTTTTCTGATATTTGCTGGTTTTCTTGTTGGATTTTTGCAGTGTTGTTGGATGGTATAGTCAAGCTAGAAAATGGAATCAGGTACTAAAATTAGCTTTTCATAGCATTTTCCCTTCAATTAGTAGTTAGTGTTAGCTTTTTTAGCTAAAGGGGTTCGCTGTTACGGTCGGAAAGTCTAATCTCGTTGGTTCATACAATCAATTTTCAAAAATCATAGACGAGTATTTATAATCTAACAAATAAAGGGTCTTGATTTTTTCTGAAACTGCAAAATTTATTGATGTGTAATTTTGTTGCAACTTTAAGCTGCTAATACATCAAGAAGGTGTTGTTAATGAATGTGGGGAATAGGATGATTGAAATTAATGAGGAAATCATTAGACTGGTGTCAAATTTCAGGATCAACTTGCAAATAGTAAAAGAGATGTCAAGTTTTCAGTACTAGGCTGAAAAAATTAGTGCTCCAATTAATATAGGTGGTCTCAGTATCAAGAAAAGGATTTTATGGAGTGGAGCCCTTGAATTTCATGATGTTTTTGCCTGTGCTTTTATCAGTTTCCCAGGTTTTCAACTGTTCTTAATTTTAATGTGGTCCTTCCCATGATTTTTGCAGACTGCAATTCCAGTGTTAATAGGAACAAAATTTGATGACTTTGTTAGACTTCCCCCAGATTTGCAGTGGACTATTGTTACTCAGGTACACAATTTTCCTTAGTTTTTTTGCATAGTTTATGTTAGAATCAAGTATTTAATTTAATCTTAAAAGGGACGCAAAGAGGAAAGTGATGGGGGGGGGGGGAGTCTTCCTTTGTCAATTCTGATCCACAACCATTTGACAAACCTTCCTCGATCTTTCTCAAACCGTGTGTAAAAATCAAACGTACAAAAGGGGCCACTTGTTGATTTAAAAGTGGGAAAATTGGAATTTAATTACTTTAGACAAAGAGATTTCCTTTTTAGATAGTACATCAAGTGGCAATTTGATTAATGTTCTGACAAAAAGAAAAGCATTATTATTTTATTAGTTTTCAAAAGCAAGAATTAACCAAAGTTGGAATTTGGAACAGGCAAGAGCATATGCCAAGGCAATGAAGGCAACCCTTTTCTTCTCAAGTGCTAAACATAACATCAATGTGAACAAGATCTTCAAGTTCATCATGGCTAAACTGTTTAACTTGCCATGGACTGTTGAGAGAAACTTGACTCTAGGAGAACCCATCATCGACTTCTAAAACATGTTTCTTTTTTGGGTTTGGGTTCCCCACTGATTGTTATGTACATAGTTGAAATAGAAAGAAAATGAGAACATGGAAAAGAGAAAAAATAAACAAAACTTTTTCATTTCTTAGCACCAAATTTGACCCCACAACCACCAAACTTTGGTCTCTGATTGTTTGGTTCATTTCTTTTCATTGCCTTTGCCTTTTCCTTGTAACATTTTCTTGTTTCAAAGTTAGCCTCTCTTCCTCTAATTCGATGATGAGTGTCGAATACGAGTATACTTAATTTGTAAGATTTTATACTTATGTTCGGATAAATAAAAATATCGAACATGAAAACGAATCTGATATTTCAGCTCGGCCTTTTCTAAGAATCTGATGAGTTTCCTTTTCCTTTTCTTCTGCCTCTTTTCTCATTCTAATTTCATATATTCTTTCAACTCATTTTCCCAGTGAAAAAGAGAGGAGAATCTGCTTTGTTTTCCTGAAAGGATTCTTCATTACTAAAAAAGAAAAAAGAAGATAGAGGGGGAAAACGAATGATGGTTATGAGTGCGGTTGGAATAATTCCACTTGGGTTTCAAGCAACTTAAAAGAACATGGAATTAAATTATAGGTTTCTTAAAAGGAAGTGGGTCCAAATTTATTCGGTTGAAGCTGTAAAATATTTGGTAACAGATAAGCACCAAAACTACCCAGAAAAAAGGGTTGAATAGCCATGAATTAGCTTTGAATCTGGCCTACTCAAAACACCTTTATTATTATAATCATACAAAAAATTGTATTTTGTCAGATTGATATCTGCAGTTTCCTTGAGGCCTTTTTCAACTGCAGCAAATATTTGAGCTCTTTGGCTATATAATTTAAAGGGGCTTCAATGGTGAGATTGAATATTATTGCACTGAGATTAAAATTAATGATGGTATGTGCTTTTCGATTCAATCGCAGTCGTTGTGATGAAGTGAAGTTAAAAAATAATTATTAAGGATGTTAAATTTAATTATTATATAATCATAAAAATCATAACATATTTATTTTGTACGTAAAGTTGATTGCTTACTGTTCACAAAAAAGAAAAGAAAAAGGAAAATGCTTCCTTTCTCTTTGCAGTCATTGGTACTCACCAGTGTGGTTAAAGTGGGAAAAGTACTTTCACTGCAAATGCTTTCTTTTTAACTGGTGCTTCAAGTTCTAGTAAAGAATTCAACCACCACTGTGGTATATAGCCGTAATGATAATTAGATATGTACAGAGTTTTCTTATGCACTGTGTTCTTCATTGCATCTTCAACCTTAAAAACCTGTCTGCCAAATTGCCCATTACTTTAAAATCTGAAGCTTAATCTACAGGACGAAGGATGTTCATACGACAATTAAGCATTTACTGTCTTTTTTCTTTACAAAAACTATTCCTTTTATGCGTAGTTGCTTTGTTTTTCACACGTATGAATACAAAATTCAGACAATTTCTTTAGTTATCCACAGATACAACCCCAAATGTTTATGTTATCTAATTTCTTATCGTGTCATGTTCTGCATCATGTATTAATTATTATTTTTTGTATCAAATCCTAAAACCTACCGTCCATGGCTTTTAAAATAACACCATAGTCCTAACAGGAAACATAAAATAAATAACATTGTTCTTGTTCTTATTCATGTCAAGACTAAATGGGACCAAGGCTCACAACATTTAATCCTTGTTTATTCCGACAGATTCCCTCTCAGCCGCACTTAAACATGAAGTGAAAAAATAACATTCCTATGACATTGTTTATAATCATCATTATTGTAAAATATCTACAGTATGACAGACTTTATCTGTCCAAATCCCAGCATTCTTCAATTCTAAAAGACAGTAGTGATCTATAAGAACTCATCTGAGCTAAATTCTTTCGGATACTGTTTTTGTCTTTCATCATCTATGTTGTATGATGAATCAAAATTCTCGAACCCCTGGTTTTTCTCACGCTTTTGCCTGCAAAAGAGATCAAACAAACATGATTTAGGAGAAACCAATGATCTTTGACTATGGCAAAAATAATAAACTATGCATGATCTTGTCTGTTGCCTATGGCTAGGTCGAAACTGGTCTGCATAGTTTAATCGGTACATTCATATACCAAAGATGTCAATTGTCGAATTGGCAGCTAGTGCCGGCCAGCATCTATGGATTCATATTTTTCAAATATCACAAGATTCATAAGATACAGCTAAGCACTGAACTATTGTAGGAGTAACTGAGTAGGTGTTAAAAGATGGTCTAATGAACAGATCAAACACACCAAACATGACAGTGTTTTTAGAACATAAAGCTGTTCCACAGTTCATTTACATGATCACTCACCTGAGAATACAAGAAGGTTCCGAGGATAGCGATGGCAGCTCCTAGAGCATTGATTGGCTGGACAGGCGTGTGGAAGATGATGATGGAAGAGACTATAACGGATATTCGTTTCATGGTGTTGCCAACGCTAAATGTCAAGGGAGATATCTCATCAAGGGACATGTATGAGACCTGGTTGTAGAGATGATAGAAAATACTTTGGGCCGCTACCCACCTATCATAATACGAAAAAATCCACAAAATTTTGTTAAAATGACGGAAATAAGTAAAAATATCGTGAATTGTTACATGTCAATAGAGAGTACCTAATAGAAAACTAATATAAGATCAGCTTGCGAAGCACACAAAACAGGGTGAAGAGATGAGTAGACGACAATTGTAGCATTTAATCCGATTGTTCTAGGAGCTTAACCGAATCTTCAATGGAAATATAATTGATTATTAATAATTTCGGTCCAGGTTATATACGGGTCTTGAGGCATATATTAATTAAAGATTAACTAAATGAATAAATCATCCAATTTTGACCAGCTCTTGAAAAGGAGTATAGAATTCAAGATCCACGTAAGCATCAATAGAGTATAAAGGCTTTTTGGATGGAATCCCATCATCTATTTGTGGTTCAGATTAAAGATAGAACAAATCCATATTCTCTTACAAAGTTGTAAGGGTGATGGGGCATCTAAATAGTTCCATTTAGTAGAACCCTAATCAACAAATGAATGCCAGTAAGTTCAACTAATGCATGCAAAGCATCTGGCAGAGTCAAACAAAAAATCCAGACAAATACTAAGCGGATAGAAACAGAACAAAGAAATACAACTTAGTAATTCATGTTATTACCAGATAAACTGTGGTCCAATTTGAGATAAGGCTGTTTCCCATCCTGCGGCCCACATCTGCGGTCCCTCTACAGCAATTGCAAAAGGTGTGAGAATTACAAGAGACAACAAAGATAGACAGGCGTAGTAGTTCATCCCGCTAACAGATTTCCCCTTCATTCCCTTCTTTGAGAATATGTTACGGAGGACAAATGCCAAGTTCGATATCATAGCCCCCATAAAACCTGAAAACAGCAAAATAAATATCCAAACCAAATTACCAGCTAAAAAAAAGAAAACACATATATGGTAACACATTTGAAAAACTACAACTGAAAATGAAGATCATATATTGAACCTTCTTAGGTTTGGTTGTTAAGAAAACCGAGGCTAAAACGAATTTTGTACATTCAAATCATATAAGCACAAATTTAGAGAGGTTTGTCTTCCAGAATACCTGAAATATAAAAGTAACAGAGAGGTTATAATGCTTTTACCAGTCATATTGAAGTTGAGTTCGGTTAAAGCGGAAAGAGCGCAACCGCCAATGATCGGGATAAGGGACAAGTAAACCGATAGAGGGAAGTTCTCTCCAAGCAAGAACCTTGAAACCAAGACACTGAAAGCTGGTTCACCACTCTTGATGATGTGGGTGAATGAAACTGCAACCTTAGACATACTCACAGTTGCTGCTACATGTCCAATTGTATGTGCCACAGCAACCTATGAAGAAAATGAAATGAAAAAGGAGTAAACCCAAAGTTCTTTAATAGTGTAATTCATAGACTTAGGTTCTGAAGCACAGATAAGAACTGTTAATGGATTCAGATATTAATTTGAAAAATTAAAACATTCATCCAAGTTTCATTTTGTACTGTTCCATCAAAATTTTCATTTTTAAAATTTTAAGATAAGATGCATAATACCAAAATTTAGTTTCCCTTTTCATTTCCTTCATTTTCTCTACAATCAGACAAACTGTAATTGTTGTACTTCTAAACTTTTTCCTCCAATAAAGTCCAAAACAATATAAAAGAACATGATCCTACAGCAGTAACATCAAAACCTTAAAAAACAAAAAACCCAATAACGGAAGTTTCAATCTTTTTCCCTCACTTTCTAATCAACCAAACAAAGAAAGGGGAAAAAACTCACCGGGAACAAAGTCTTCCAAAACTCAAAATCTGTTTTTGGGGTCTCAGCAATCCTTGTAGCCCATGAAATTAACATCATTAAAGAACCACAGGCAAGGGACAATGTTGAAGTCAACCAAGGGTAAGGGTAAGCATTCAAAACCTTCTTGTTATAAATATTGAAAACCACGTTTAACCCCCACCAAGTTGCGAAATAAATCCCAATTTTCACCCTTTTCGCAGCTTCTGATTTCACTTGCTCTGCTGCCTCAATAGGCTCTGACTTGTTAGCTTCATAAGCGTTGCATTGAATTACTGGTTTTTTCTCCTTACCAATACTCTCAATAGATGAGATATGCAATGGTTTTGAGACTAAAACATTGGTTCTTCTCGGGATGTTTTGAAGATTCAAAACTGGGGAAAAGGGATGTCTACAAATTGAAGGTGATCTTTTGTAAACAAGAGAATTAGAGACATCTATGCATGTAGCTAAAGCTGATTGTTTAATGGTAAAACTCATTTTTTTTTTCTGAATTTTCTAAGATCGGAAAAAGAAAATCTCAAAACTTGTGATAGGATTCTAATGAAAAATCAAAAGCTATTTCTTAAAACTTGAATAGATCAAGAAAAGACAAATAAAAATAAAAACTTTGTGCACAAGCTTACCGGCAATTACTAAAAGACATAGTAATCAACGATTTTGTTTAATTGAAGGAAAAAAAAAAAGAAATTGATTTCATTGATGATCAAGCAATACAAATGAAATGATACATGCGAAATACAAGAAAGAAAAAAATGTTGAGGGTTTTTGGAAGAGGTTTTGTTGGAGGTTAAAACGAGAGCAGGTAGTAAAATCGTTGAACAAAAAAAGGTAGAGAGAAAGCTCTGAAATCTCAGTCCAAATCTTTTTTTTTTTTTTTTTTTGTATTTTACTTTATTCCTTTTGGGTGGTTGAAAGACATAAAGCCCAATGAACTGATTGGTTTCTTTTCATGTGAACTGCCCACAGCTTTTTTTGTATTAAAGTGTTCCGTACTGGAAAAGTTGCTTGGTTCTTTGTTTTAAGCTAAATTAATCTTATGAGCCCTTTTTTTCTTTAATAGGTTGTGTTTTTAAAAATTTAAGAAAATAAATTGATTTTAAAAATTCAGATAAATAAATCGATTTTGAAGAAAGAGTATGAAAAATGCGTTCAGTTGAGTGTTTTTTTTTGCACAGTTAGTAAAAGAAGCTCATCCAGCTAAGCAAATTTTTCGGAGAGAAAATGAAAACGTGTCTAGCTAGACAAACTTTTTTGCCGACTATTTAGCTAGATCTGTTTTCTTTGAAATTTTTAGAAAACACTTTCAATTGAGTGCATTTTTTTGACATATCAATAAAAGCTCATCTAATTGGATGCACTCTCACGTTTCTCTTCAAAAATATCATTTTATATATTAAAATATAATAGTTACGACACAAAAAGTAAAATGTGGATTCAATTGTGACATAATAAAATATATAGAATATAATTTGAATGTATACATTATCTTTTGTATAGTGTTCTTTTAGTAGGAAGGATAATTTATGAAGAGTAAATAACATAAGTTGATTGAGTTTTAATTCGGTTAGTATTGGTGTTATTATCAATTTCAGGAGGACACAAATTTAAATATATTGAAATGTTTTTATCTTTTTATTTAATGAATTAATGGTTTCAAATCGATTTTTGGGTTTTACATATAAATTTAAACATTACCTATTAATTCATATAAATTTAATTCAAAACTGATGTTATATTCTATATAAATTTTGCAAAACTGATGTTTAAATATATTCTATATATTCTATAATAGTTTTCTGAAATGTTTAAATTTATATTCTATATATTTAAACATCAGTTTTCTGAAATGTTTAAATTTATATTCCATATATTTAAACCCTTATCACTTTTATATTCTATATATTGAAATGTTTTACATATAAATTTAAACATCAGTTTCAAATCGATTTTTCGAAAATATATTAGCTAATGAATTAATGGTTGTTCTTCTTGTTCTTGTTTCTTGTTCCCTGTCATTTGAGAGGATTTTGCAAAACTTTTATCACTTAATTTTCGATTTTTGGGGAATATATAGGCAAATCCATAGAGGGTCATCATTGACTGGTTTGTTTTTTTTTTAATTTGAAATACTCTAACCCCTTTTTAGTTGCATACTTTAATGAATGAATGAGCCGTTTTACTAGCATATATGTTAGTCCACAAAAAGGACACGTTCTGAAATTGATTCTTCAGAAATAAGCAGTCGGAAACTGTTAGACCAACTTCCAAATTAGAAGGGCTGTGAGAATTCTAGGCCTGATACAATTCTTGACAGTCCATTTCAACTTGCACATTATCTATCTCATTTGATTTGAGCCTTTGAGTCAAGAGAGGACCTCTCGAAGGGAGAAAGCTCCGCCCACCAAAGGTGAAAAAGGAGAGTTGCAATGGCCTGAAACTGTCATCACGACATTACCTTCTGAGTTGCGAAGAATACCTGTGAAACTAGTGGCTCACTCTATAGGGAAAATACTTCTGTCAATGTTGCATTTTAGAACGCTATTCGGCGGACGAGTCCATCACTAAAATGAGGTCTGAAGTTCCCGGTAATCCATAAAACTCACAATCTGCGCTAATGGCAACTCGATGCAGGTTCAAAGCCACTTTACACGGCAACATTCCACAATTGCTGCCAACAGCCGCTAACAGCTAAATTGTTGATACTCGTGTGCTTAGCCACTGCCAGCCTATAACCCGACCATACATCATAGGTGCCCGACTTTGAGAAATGCCAAATTAACTTACCTTCAGGTTTGCCATTGCTAATAGGAATGGACAGAATGTGACAAGCATCATAAGATGCAAAGAGTCCATGAACCAAACTAACATCCCAAGAAAGACCATTGCTCGACCATAGCATCTGCATTAACATAAAAGTTTGAATCGTCCATAAGCCATGGGTCCCCCAAAAGCATTCAACCACAAGGAATTAGTAAAAATCAACAATTCATTTGCAAGTAATCAAGTAATAATCGATGATTCAACAATTTATATGTAATAATTTATACATAATACGTCACGATCATCTGTACAAATAAATGAAAAAATCGGAATTACCAAAGGCAAGAACTTTTCCTTAAAACTTGTTTTTGGTAAGCATCAAGAACAAAAACATTCTAAAGATGACATGTTTTAGAACCACCCCCTAGATGTCATTGAGATTGTCGCTTTGCGGGCAGCTCTGTGGTGTTTCCAATGTAGTGTATGTGGAGATGTCATTTCTGTAAAGCAGGTACCTTGGTGGATGTCTCCCCGTATAAGTTCCAGTTTCCAATGCACTGTCAAGTGGCCACTGAACATATGCCTCCACTTCCGATTGGGGTGATGGGGAGTTGTTAGAGTTTTAGGGTTAGTTTAGTAATATTTTTTAAAAGTGTTTTTGAGTCGAAAAAGTATTTTTGAGAAAAATTAAAATTTTTTCTATTTTTTTTTTGCTAAAAAAATATTTTTTAAAAGTATTTTTGATGTCAAAAGCACATTTGAAAAATTCAAAAACATTTTATTTAATAATGCTTTTATTTTAAAAATATCTTTTTATCTCAAAAGTGCTTCTAAAAAAAAATGCTAAACAAAACTTTAATAGGATTGTTCTAACAAAGAGAAGTTTGCTGTAGAGTTTGAAATAACCTGTGTAATATGTCACAGATTTTTTTCTACGATATTTTCGATTCTTATTAAACATTTAGAATAAAAAAATTTAAGCCTTAAATATATAAAAGTTTTCATGAACCCAACATACCAATAGTAGTTTTTTTACAAAAATAAACATCATTTAAGTGCTTTTTCATGTGATGAGAATGTAATAAATCAAATTTTTAAACACAAGATTCACATTAATTACACTAGCAACAATAATTTCTAAATAAAAATGCTAAATTTTCTAATCGATCTTAATTTCTTCAAGGGTTTGTTGTATGAGTCAACCATAATTTCTTCAAGGGTTTGTTGTATGAGTCAACCATAATTTCTTCAAGGATTTGTATAAATAACCTTTTAAAAATTATTACTCAATCACGATCTTAAAAATCTCTTACAAAATCAATAGCCTCAAAATCATTCAATAAAAAAAAAACAAATCTTGCATAAAATCATAATTTATTATAAGAAAAGCCACAATCATTAATCAATTTGATTAGAGCTAAAATTTTAAAAGCATAAAGATTGAAAATCATAAAATTAAAGTACAGAAATTACATTCACTTAGTTAGGTGTGATTCGAATGTTAATAACAAAATTAAATCTAAATTTTAAAGTATGAACTATTTTTCATCAAATACAAAATATTCAAAGCGAATACTATTAACAAAAAGGGATGACAAAGTATGAAGTTAAATCTTGTAAATTTTGAAAGAACATCGTTTTTACTTTGAATAGTCATTAATATGAACGCCTTGAATAACTTTTTCTTTTTTTTTTTTTCACCTAAACGAAATCATAAATAAAATTTACATTCTTCTAGAAACTACATGTTGTCACCAATAGTGAACAACAATCTAGGAATCAAGAAAAGCTTGATTCAAACAGCATAAGGTAAAGAGGGAGTTGGCCAAATAAACAAAATCCATTAATCAATTAGGTAAGGCTGTAGAGAGATTGTATAAAAGAAAATCATAAAATGAAAGAAAACTTTGGCATTAAATGAGATTATGAGAAGTAAATCAAACAGGCAAGAGCATATTATCATATAATGATTATAATCCAAAATATACTTTCCAAAATGAAAATCACATGCAAATTTAAATCAACATGTTTGTTAGCCGTACCATGACAGCTGGTGACAATGTCCTGGTTACGCCCTTGGATGATCCCGTGGCTGAAGCGGAGCTACTATTGTTGCCAGAACCCATGGTTCCCATGTTGTGAACTACATGAAGAATCAGGTTGTTGGTTCTTGGAGCACTGGCCATGGTGACAGGAATTCACGCGTGGGAGAGTGATTCAGAATGTTCTCGATTCGCCTGGCTAGTAAAAACCCTTCCGCCAAGGATTTGGGTTTGAACAACGGCAGGTATCGACCAATTTCACTCTTCAAGTTACTTGAGAAAATACTCAGAGCATAAGACTCTGGCAGCTGGACTTGGTTCAATAAACTCACGAAGGTGTCAAAGTATTGCTCCACTGAGCCTTGTTGCTTTAATGCGACCAAGTCGGTCATGGGGTCCTGAAAATAACTCGATCCAAAACGTTCACGTAGGCTCTGAGCATATGTCTCCCAAACGAGCATGTGGAAACCTCCTTCTTGTTGTGTGTAGAAAAGATGCCAGCCTAGGGCCTTGCCCTCAAGGTGCAGCATTACGGTCCTGACTCTCGCCGTGGGGGGGACTCTTACAGCCTCAAAATACTGTTCGAGTTTGGCCCACCATCCTCTGAAACCGGTACCGTCGAATTTCGGGCACTCCAATTTGTGATTTCCCCACTGCGCAAAGGTACCCATGTCGATGCCAGAAAAAGATGGAAGAGGGTATTTCAAAGGTGAGGGTTCTCCCAAGACACCCTTCCCTTTATCCGGTGACTGCCCGACAGAAGACGAAGCTGACAAGCAACCAAAATACTGCTCGAACAGGGTCTGGAGCTCGAGCTTAAGCTCCCTCTTGAGCTCGTCCTTCCACTCTTTCATCCTGCCCTCCAGGCGAACTTCCAACTGTGAGAAGCCCTGCTGCAACTTGGAAACCTCCTGCTGAAGACTGTTAACGTCCTTTTGACTCAGAGTGGTTACCCCTTCGCCGGTCATCGGAGATCGTATAGCTCTAATACCTTTGTTAGGAGACGGTTTGATTTGACAGATTGGATAACGATCAGCAAAGAAACAGAGAGGAAAACAGACAAGAAAGAGAGGGAGAGAAAGGAACAAATTTCATTTCATATTCTGCATGAATGACAAACTTATTCCCCACTGCGCCGTTGCAACAAAATAGGAGTTTGTTAGCCGTACCATGACAGCTGTGTAAATGACACGCTCCCGTTTTGATAAACATGGCTACCCCAGAACGCACCGTACTCTTTACCCTCAAACTCACCGTCTCACTGATGTGATTACATTAAACGCAGACTAGGAATTTATCCAGAAAACAAACCTTGAGAGAACTAGCTGACAGACTAAGTGAGCTAACATTACAGATCCCTCTAAAAAATGCTGTTGCATCAGCTTCAAGATTCTCATCTTTCATTATTTTGGAATTTATATTTCAAGATAATTATTCGAATGTATTCAAGTTTGTAAAAGCAGATGATGATTTTGGATTTGCACTTCGAGTCCATCATAATTGTGCTGCCGAGCTTTTGTCTCTCACCTATGGCATACTTGAAGTTGGGATTTCTCGACATTAATTACTTGCAAGCTGTTTACACAAACACTTCAAGCTGGGGACATTTTTCTGTTTTCGAAGGGATGAGTCCATTATCAGTTCAACTGTGCCAAGAATGAATGAAGGATGTCGCCGTTGCGGTTTCAGCCTTCGGTAGCTCAACTGCTTGTGCTGTCTCGGTTCCTTCCACTGTTTTTGCGATGAACATTGATAATGCGATCTTAGCAAAGTCTCTCAAAACTGATGTTGACACAATTCAGAAGCTCAAATATGGTGCCATTACATGATTACTTCATTTGGTTCTTCAACTCATCTTTTCGCTCATGTTAGATGAATCAAGATACGGATTATTAAAATGCTAAGAGGGTAGATTATTAAAAAACGAGAGTTATTCAATGTCCAAACAATAACAATAAAATAATAGTAATATAATAGCGAAATGATAGTAAAACTAACGGTAACAAAACAACAATATTGAGGAAACAAAAGTAAACATCATTTTTTTTGGGTCAAATTCAGTCCAAGCTCAAACCAAAATTTTTTTACCTGAGACCTGACCCATTTCAAAACGGGTTTTATTTCTTATTCAAACTCATTTTTTAAGCTTTGATGGGTGGTCTGGTCCATGATCAAGTATACTCCATATCATTTAAACCATTCAAACTCTCCAAACCCACACTTAAATATTTATACCTTTTAATTTTGCATTTGAGTTTTTCATGTTCATATTTTCTTTTAGATGTTTATGTTCTTTTAATTAGGTAAACTATCTCGATAGTCACATAATTTTTAGGGCGTTTCATTTTGGTCATTCAAATAATATATTTACAATTTCGTTGTCTAACTTTTAGGATGTTTTCATTTTAGTCACCCAAACGTTAGATCCTTAATGACGGCAGATTATACAAGCCAAATCATTTGGTGACCAAATGAAAGCGACCTAGAAAGTGAGTGACCAAAATGAAAATGTAAATATAATGTGGATATGATTTAGCATGTACGGAATTGCAAAGATATCCTAAAAATTGAGTGACTAAGTAAGATAGCTTGCTTCTTATTTTAATTAGGCTTAATGACAATTTTGACTATTAACGTTTGCATGTTTTGTCAAAATGAGTCTAATTGTATTTTTTAGTTTTTTTTTTGGCCATCAACATTTGTTTTTTTTTTTTTCAATCTGCTTTTTCTAATAAATTTAATGAAAGTATCGTTAAAAAAGTGAACGAGGATTATGTGAAATTTCATATGTGGAATATTTTTTAATGAGATGTAATTTATTACTTAGGTCACCCAATAAAATAATTACATGCGAAAAATAATAAAATAAATAAATAATACATTAAATTAAAAAAATAACCCTTAATTTAAAGAAAATAAACATAATTATCCAAAAAATTAACTCAATAAAAAAACTTGTTAGGAAATTTTTTTTATGAAAGATTAAAACGTTTTGAAAGAAAAAAAAAATATTGAAACCTTGAATTTATTCATTAAATTTGTTAGAAAAATAAAATTGAAAAAAACGAATAAATGTTGATGGCAAAAAAAAAGCTAAAATATACAATTAGGGTCATTTTAACAAAACATACAAACGTTAATGACCAAATTTATCATTAAACCTTTTAATTATATTGCTATGTTTTATTAATTAGGTTATTAAAAATATTTGAGTTTATTTACTTTGCTAATTCATACAAAAACAACAGGCGACAGCTAAAATTACCATATAAAAGGGACCATATAAAAAAAATTCATTGCCAATAAAATCAAAACAACACTCCAATTGCAATAAATTATTATATTGATATACTTACAATTTAGTTATAAATTTGTGCTAATCATTACATTAATTTAACATCACCCAGTTTACTTATATAAACTCTTCTTACAAAAAAACTCAATTATTCTTGCACAAATGTGTTAATTTAATCTTTAATAATCTATTTTTGATAAATTTATCTGTTCCCTTCTCTTCATGGTATATTTACTTGCTCTAATCCTTGAATTCAATCTCATGTCAAGTATTCTTTGTTATATCTTACTACCAAACTAAAATTCGGTGTTGGTATCATAGTCCCAAATTAAAATGGGTAGCCAACTAAATGTTTAAATATAACATGAGTTATAAAAGAAAACTATATTAACTCATCCGATTGATGTCACATTACGAGATTACTCTTATCACTTTATATAGAGGTTCGAAAAGTGTATTTACTTCATCAAATTCAAATAAAAGAAATTGAGTAATAACATGTATGGTTACTATTGCAGATGCAACAAGGCTCGCACAAGTTGTAAATGAAATACAGAACGTAGGAAACGAACTGTGCGAACACCGGAAACCCAAGAACCTTAACAAATTTTTTTTGGAGACACTTGCTCTCATCGAACCCAATCATCATGGAAGACCACATCCATGTGATAGACCAGAGAACAAGGGACCTTGAGAGTAGATCGAGAATGTTGTAAGTGGAGCAGGAGTACCTCAATGACAAACTTGAAGTCTATTTTGCATTAAATGTAATTATTCTCCAATATCCCAAGCAAGGGCGAAATTAGATAATTTTTTTTTGAGTCGAAATTAAATTGTATAATTTCACCATTCTAATAATCTATATCTTTATAATTTTTAAACGATTAAATCAAATTTTTATAATTTTAGATATAATTTTATCATTACTAATTTAAAATTTTATAAATTATAAAGAGACTTAAATGAAAAATTTTCAACGTTGACAACCTCAACTTCACCCCTTATCCCAAGTATATTTGATAAAAATATCAATTAAAAAAAACTTAAATATTTATCATCTTTTAACGTCTCAAAAGCATTTGAAAAAAAAAAATATATAAACTAAAAAAATTTGTGTGATTATAATAATTATTAATTTGATAACTACAATTTTTTTTTTTGAATAAGATAACTACAACTTTTAATAATTGATAACAAGACATATATATACACTTGCATAGAATATAAAATATGTGATAGTTAGGTGGTACACAAATATAATGTGCTACAACGGTCTGTGCATGATTGATGTTTATTTAAAAAAAAAAATAGTTTCATGCATTTTAATTAAGTTTTGAATAATCGAAATTCCAAACAGATAATCTAAGAACTGTAATACAAAGCTTGCCTTGCAAAATCATTAAAAATTTAGCAATAAGTTTGGTTTTGCTACGATGGATTAGGTTGGTTAGTTGGGTTAATTTATAATATCATATTGTGATTGGTTTAGGGTGTCATAGCTCATTTTTAATTAATTTTTTTAAAAAATGAAAATTTCGGTTTTAGAAAATACAAGGGTTTTAAATAAAATAACGGTTTTTATCGATTTTTTTAATTAGATGTATTAACAATGAAAATTTTAAAGTATACATTGAAATCTAAAAAAAAATTAAGTTCACGAATTAATTATACACAGAAAAAATTGTGACACCCCACCACATCCAAAATTAACAGGACATTAGTTGCGACTTATAAAAAAATTCTAAATATTAAAAATATGAAATATTATATTTAATTAAGATCACTTGAATTAATTACAAATAGCAAAACACTTTTTATTGTCTGAGTGAGTTAAATTTTCCAAAATAAAATGATTACTCAAATTTCGTAATTAAAACGAATGGATTCATTCAGTTTAGAACTACAAACAAACTGTACTGTAATCCGTAAAATTCTGAAAATCTTGTATGCAATAAGTCGTGATCGTAAATCAACAGAAATATAATAAAAATATATTTTAATCCTATCCGAAAAAAGCCACCTTTTATTTTCCCCTTCACCATAACATCTTCTTCCTCCCTATTCCATCCAACCAGAAACTGTATCAACAAAACTATATTTATAATTTGTAGTGAGGACAAAATTAAAATATTTAAGTACAGCTTGAAAGAAAAAACACAGCTTAAACCTTTTTTTTTTTTTTTAAGTACAGCTTGAAAGAAAAAACACAGCCTAAACCTTTTTTTAACCGCCAGCACATGAATACAAGCCAAAAATCTAAATGCTTGAAGCCTGGTTGAAACCATGTTTAAACTCGTTGTGCACTGCCAAATTAGCTTGAAATAAAATATTATTTTCTAGTATAGCTAATCCATTCCTTGTAATTAAGAAATGGATTTAAAAAAGAGTAAATGATATACGACAAATATGGCTAATTGTTGATTACTATGTGTCGGCCTAGCAAAATAGTCAAAAAATATTCAATGTGAGATAAATTTGCGGACAATATGGCTTGAAAATATCACTTGCAGTCTCATTGTGAAACTCAAAAATGGCTCGATCCAAGTTTTCACCATTGCTGTACTACTCTTCTTCATAGCTTCCTTTCAAGCCTTTTCTGCAACTTCCAAACCTACTGGTCTAAGCATGAAGCTCTTCCGAAGGGACTTATTGTTCCCTGGAAACCTCACTACATTCCAAAGAATAAGAAGATTGGTGCAACTTTCAGTTAGGGCTAAAAAATTCGATTCATTTCCGAGTCGCAATCAATCAGAGGATAATGTCCTAGTACATTTACCTATAGGTCGTGTTCCTGAGAGTTACGCATATGTGGTTGAGTTTAAAATGGGAAGCCAGCTCCATCCGGTGAAGTTGCTGATGGATACAGGAAGTAGTCTGATTTGGACACAGTGTCAGCCTTGCATAAAATGCTACCCACAGAAGGTCCCTATTTACGATTCTCGAACTTCCACGAGCTACAGCAAGCTTCCATGCACTCACGAATTTTGTCAAGGCCAAAACGATCGGTTCAAGTGTAATAATAACGAATGCGTCTACAACATACAATATGGTGCTTCTTCTCGGCCTAATTCACCTAGAACCAAAGGTGTTGCATCTTTCGAAGCATTTCAGTTTCCTGTTGATACCGTCCACACTACAGTGATTAGTGATATGATTTTCGGATGCTCTAATGACAACCCAAATATTGATTTTGCGAATGGTCAAATTTCGAGCAGGGGACCAGATGGGCTAGCAAGCCAGTTAGCCAAGAGAGGCATCATTCAGAATCGATTCTCATATTGCTTAGTCCCTTTCCATGATGTATTGAGGCAACCGACTATCCTAAGGTTGGGAGACCATATCCCCCTACCTGCAGGAAATCTTCAATATACTGACTTCATACTCTACCCGGGTCGCAACCATTACTACGTTGAATTGATAGATATCAGTGTCGGATTCCAGAAAATGGGGTTTGAGTCAACACCTGGAATGTTCGAACTTAGGCAGGATGGCTGATGTGGTTCAGTCATAGACTCAGGGACTGTGATTAGCACCATTGATGAAAACACCATAGGTCGCAATGCATACAAGGAAGTGATGACAGCGTTTCAAGCTTATTATGACAAGAAAAACTTCCGAAGAAAGGGCGAAGTGGAAGAAAAGTTTGAGGTATGTTACTATAACAAGGCTGGTTTTAGAGACTTCGTGACAATGACCCTACATTTCGAGGGTGGTGACTATCTCATAGATGGAAAATATATGCACTACTTCGCCGACGAGGAAGGGTATTTTTGTGTGGAATTGTTTAAATCGTCAAAAACTATATTAGGAGCATGGCAGCAACAAAACATGCGTATCATTTATGATATGAACGGTGGTGGATTCCAATGGATTACCGAGACCTGTGCTAATGATCATTTCTCATGATTGAATTCTAGTTTATATCGTCAGTTAATGTAGGGCTTTAATTATAACTAGATTCAATAACAAATCCATGCATGTTACTGTTTCCCCCCCTTAAAGAAGCAAAAAAAAGTTTGGGAATTTATAATATATTCTGTGTTTCCATTAATAAGGAAATTAAAAAGAAAAAATCGGAGACATGATTCCCTTGGTGAAGCAAAAGACATTATCAAAATCAGAAGCAAAAGACTAATTCATAAAAGCAAGAAAGCAACAGTAGAATATTTTATCAAACAATCAAGATGCAGAAATGCTTTGATTCCCTTGGTGAAGCCAACAGCACTTCTGACATCTTCAATTTTTTTGCTTTAGAAATGTATGATGGTGTACGTATAGTCAACTTCTGTAGAGCTCCACCACTCTTTAGGATATACTTTACCTTCTCAATAACATCTTTATCGTCCCTAAAGCCTAAAATTCTATCACCTTGAGTTTACACAACAAACAATAAGCCACTTTTTCAGGCAGCTTGCTGAGAAATTCCTAAATCCACAACATAGAAAGGAGTCGGTAAGAGTCTGCAATTTAAACCAAAGATTAAATTTAGAATAATACCTGACCACAGGCAAGTTTCTTGAGTTCAGGCGAACTTGACAGTAAAATTTCAAGTCCTTTATCCATTGAACTTGACCATTTAACATTTATCAGAAGATCAGCATATTCAGAAGTTGACTGTTCACGATAATAATTACATTTCTTCAGTTCGACCAAGGTAGCAAAAACAGGGAGCGGTTCACAGCTCAAAAGAAGCTATCATAATGAAAAAGATTGGACTGTTAGTAGAATTTAATAGGAGACTTTAGCAGAAATAAAACCAAGGAT
The DNA here is from genome assembly GCA_039519145.1 of Kokia cookei. NCBI lineage: Eukaryota > Viridiplantae > Streptophyta > Magnoliopsida > Malvales > Malvaceae > Kokia > Kokia cookei. The sequence continues at coordinate 6,038,900 of CM076899.1, read as the reverse complement.
TTGTCAAGAAACAAACCTTGAGAGAATTATATGACAGGGCAAGGGAATGGACATTACTGATCCCTCTAAATAATGCTGTTGCATGATTTCGAAAATCGGAGAATGCCGATTGAATAACAGCACTGTTAATAGATTTCAGATTCTCCAGTGGATACCCCGTTATTACAAGGTTAGCGTAGTTGAAGTAAGCTAGATTTGGGGTATCAAGCATTAACCGACAATCGTGAGTATTAAACGTGGAAACTATAGTCAATCACTTGAGCAGATGATGTGAAATAGTGAAGTTATATAAGTTCTCAATGCTGCAGTGCGCTATGACCAGATCTTCAAGATTATTGCAGCTGGATAAAAGGCTTTTAGTTGTATCATCACTCAAAAACTCAACTGACTTGAGATGAGTCTTTAGATTCGGAAAAATGAACACCCCTCGGAACATCCAAAACAGAACAAGTAAAATCTAGTTTCAAAGTCGTCAAACTCCTGCATGTAAACATAATACCTGGCGAAGTAAACTTGTCAGGGGAGATGCTTATATCAAGATGTTTAACCCCACGACGAACTGCAGTAGATATCCAACTGTAAACATGACAAAAATCGACCTTGTCCCTGCATTTCAGATGATATCTATCTAAACTTGTCTCATGTAAACTCAGCAGTTTTTCGACGAAGGATATAAAGCTCTTAATGTGAAGGGTGTGACTTTCAAGATTCTTGCGACGCAAATCGTTCACCAAATCAAAGTGGAGATTAGGAACTAATAGAAAAAGATATCTCCACCTGGAAGATAAAATGGAGGTTCCAGCTGCTTCTTTTGTAGAAAGGAATGACAGAATGTGAGTTAAAATTGAATCAGGCAAGTCACTAATCCTGTCTACATCCTCCATTTTCACACTTTAGAAAGCTTGAATAAGATGAAACCGTAGAAGTAGTAATCTCATAAACTGAAAAGTTACCAATTCTTCAAGGATTTTTTTCACCTTTAAATAATGTCCTGTAGAAGTTGAAGTGAACGACTTAGGTTCATTGAATTTTCAGCTGTTACATAAATGGCAGCTCTGGAACCCAAGCGTCTAAAGTCTCAGAGATTAAGGATATAAATGGAGAGTCCAAGGCTATCTAACTCTATGTTACATAAATGCGAGATTACGTTTCTAACATTTAAGAACTGCAGCTATGATTCTTTCATTGGAAGACTTCCAAGTTTACTTTTTCCATATTGGTGTCACAGTCTGTCAGTTTATCTGAAATCAAATTGGTATTTTTTTTGTGTTTTTTTTGTATGGTTCTATTTGGGAAGGAGGTTGGAATATGGCTCTTTTGAGAAGGCTATGAAGCAACATATGAGCAACTTTAAGACTTATTTTATCAAATGCAAAGTGGGTTCAAGTAAGAATCTTGAATTGTGAAAGCTTGTCAGATAAATGCTTGAAGCCTGGCTAACAATAAAAATAGCTTAAAAATTAAAAGATTCTTTTCTGCTATAGCTAATTCATTCCTTGCAAGCAAGAAATGGACTGAAAAGAGAGACTAAATGATATACAAATATGGCTAATTGTTGACTAATATGTGCCAGCCGTGCAAAAGGATAAGAAAATTCTAGGTACCATAAATTTCATACAATATGGCCTGAAAATATCACTTACAGTCTCATTCTCAACTTCAAAAATGGCTCAAATCCCAGTTATCCCCATTTCTATTCTATTTCTCTGTTTCATAGCCTTCTTTCAAGCCTCTTCTGCAACTTCCAAACCTGCTGGTCTAAGCATGAAGCTCATCCCAAGGGACTTACTGTTCCCTGGAAACGTCACTACATCCCAAAGAATCAGAAGACTGATCCAGCTTTCAGCCAGATCACAACATTTCGCTTCTTTTTCGAGTCTCAATCAATCAGAGGATAAAGTCCGACCCCATTTGCCAATAGGTCGTGTTCCTGAGACTTTCGCATATGTGGTCGAGTTTAAAATTGGAAGCCAGCGCCATCCCGGTGAAGTTGCTAATGGATACAGGATTATTCGTGGGACCGAGTGCAGCTAAGGATGCAGAGGAAGCAGAAACAGAGGGGATTTTGACAGCATTGGATATAATTGTTGAAATGGGATGGAAGATATCAGGCGCTATCATCGTTGAGGTTGGTTCAAAGACGGTGTATGAATGGTTAACGAGAAAAATTTAGGACCGTAGTCGAAGCAAACAAAACTTATAGACATTGATAGAAAAACAAGTCATGCAGGCGAGGTAGTATTCTCTTGAACTGATAAAAAAGGAAACAAAATGGCAGCTACTTTGGCATCAACAGGAATCAAAAGTAAGGGCATGTTCAAGGCATTGTGGTGAGATCCAGCCTAGTTATAGACACAATTCATAGCTCAAAAATATTTCTTCAATCTCACCCACTTCCCTCCTCTCAATTATATTTCTCCAATCTCTAATAATCAAATCCTCATATTATCTGCATTCAACCCTAACAATTATTGCTAATATGAAAAATATTTCAATATAAATTTATGCTCAAATCAAATTTTCTTAATTAAGCTAAAATAAAAAAGAATTTAATATAAAAGAAGAGAAATAGTATAAAAAAAAGCTTAATATTTTCAAATTTATGTTTCACAAAAAAAAAAGCATTGGCAGAACAGAAAGACAAAACAAAAAGCACACGTTCTCGTGAACTGTCCATTAAAAATTTTAACCAATCATATTGCAAAGAAATACCACATCAGCAAATACCCTCAACAATCTTTTCCTATGTACCCTTCTAACACTCCGTTTCTACTCATAATTTATTTTTCTTCTCAAATATATATATAAATTCAGTGTTCTACACCTCAGAAATGAGATAAATCTGTTCATCACTTTTTATTTAAGGTTTTTTTTTTTGAAAGGTTTTATTTTCAAAGTCATTTATAGATAATTTATTTTTTACAGATGATTTTTATCAATTTTTTAAAATCTATATACACGTGCTTTTTTTAATTCATTTTTTTTATATTTTTCAAAGATTTTTCTATCATTTTGATTGATGTTGGTTCAGGAAAAAAAAGAATTTAAAAATTTGCAGATAGATAGATTATTAGGTAAATTAAACTAATTTTTTTAGTTTAATTAAATATTTATAGATGATTCTATTTTTTTTTCAATTTTTTTATTTTGTATTTTTCAAAGGTCAATATCACTTTGATTCAAGGAAAAAGAATTAAAAAATTTATAGATAGATAGATAGATAAACTTTTCTGTAAATTAAACTATTTTTTTATAGACGACCAATATAGGTGGAAATGATGAAAACATGAGTGACGATATCCATCAAAATAACATTTTGAAAGTGTTCAACAATGGTTATTTTGATAATATTCAAAATATAATAGTTACAGAGGATGAAGTGTAAGTGTTTCTTAATTTTAATTTCTTTAAAGAGAAAAATATATATTTTTTTCATACGAAGCTAATTACTATTAATTTTCCCAAGGGATTTTTCTTTCAAAAATGGATTTGACAAGAGTTTAATTTGTTTTTCTTGTTTTCTTTTGGGAATTAGTCCCACGGTGGGTTTAGAAGCAGCTCCTGAGTATGAAATTGAGGTTAATTATAACCAGTTAGGGGTAAATCCTCCTCCTGAAATGAATCGAATGGTAAGTTTTCATTTTCTTTATTTTCTTTATTATTTTTTTGATACTTTGTTAGAAATGTATTAGTATCCTTAAATTAAATCCGATCAAATTTGCTAAACATAAAATTTTTTTAGTCATTCCTGAAACAAATCTATGAAGCTAGGGGACATGGTAATTACTTTTTTCGAAAAATAAACCTAATTTTTTTTAGGGTAAAAAACCCTAGAATTTGAAGTCTTTTTGATGATGACCAAAATAATTGTCATTTTGAAAAGAAAATAAAAAAGATGAAGCCTAGTTATTTCAATAGAAATGAAAATAGTGTTAAAATAACTCTAAATTTTGAAGTCTATTTGAAAAGAAACAACTTGAATGGAATATCATGAGGTCGAGGCCTATTTATTTCAATAGAAATGAAATAGTATAAAAAAGAATCCTAGATCTTGAAGTCCATTTCAAATGATGGCCAAAATAAATATTATTTTGTAAAGAAAATCATTAAGTTGACTCCTCTTGATTTCAATACAAGTGAAAACAGTAGAATATACCCTAGACTTTAAGTCCATTTCATTATTATGGAAACATAATACAATGAGAAATTAAGTCATTTTTTTCCTGATTATTTGGATCACTTGTTGAAGTTTCATTTCCCAGGAGGATTATTTTTTTACAAAATAATGAAGATTTTGGCTCCCCTTTATTGTATAATCCTCTAACCCCACAAAATTCATTGGGTTCAGAGTCATCGACGAATGTTAAACCCGATCATATGAATCGAGTAAGTGATCTTATGACGGTCTCGATAGGAGCTGATTTGAACAAGAACAAAATCATCGAACAAGCTATGGAAGCCATGAAAGAACTATTTAAGTTGGCAATAATGGGTGAACCACTATGACAACGCGATGGAAATAGTAGAATGTAGACTCTAAATGGGCTTTAATACTTGAGGGAATTTGGTAACTTCGATGCAACAATAGAACAAATAGCGAGGATGGTTGAAGTTGGTGAACCCTAATGTTTCTTAAGCTTTGATTGCAACTGTAACTTCGAGCAAGATGTCCCCTCATCCTCTTTGAAACACGAATTCGAGCCTTTGAATATCGAAACTTCTCGAGAGACCGCATTTGTTGAGATGAATCCTATAAACATCGTCGAATTGCTCATGGATATGGTAGGGATTTCGTTTCCACTTATTCCATTTCATTTTGTAAGTTTACTCATTTATGAAGTTGTTAATGAACTAACGTTTTCCATGTTCTTGTGATTAGAAACAATGGGCAACAACATTTTACAGCATTGTCTCTGAGGACAACATTGTTAGGAGTTATATTAGAAAGCGTTGATGGTAGCTACAATGGAGTTATTCAAGTGGTAAACCTCAAGCATCATACTTAAATCTGCAAAGAAAATCCTTTCGTCTCACCCACTTCCATACTCTCAATTATCTGTCTACAATCTCTAATAATCAAATCCTCATTATTGTCTGCATTCAACCCTAACAATTATCGCATGTATATAAAAATATTTTTATATAAATTTATGCTCAAAACTAAATTAAGCTAATATGAATTAGCATTTAATATAAAAGAAATAAATAGTATAAAAAATAAGGGTTTAACAATTTCAAATTTATGTTTCACCAAAAAAAGGCATTGATTGAGAACAGAAAGTAAAAATAAAAAATACTTACTCTCATGAGAATTGTCCATTAAAGCCTTTAATCAATCATATTTCAAAGAAGTGTCAAGTCAGCAAATGCTCTCTATAATTTTCAACACTCTTGTCCCAACGCTCATTTCTTACTCACCTCTTATTTTCCCTCTCAAATATTTATATATATATTCAGTGTTCTACTCTTTAGAAAGAAGACAAATCTGTTCATTAATTTTTGTTTAAGGCATGATTTTCTTTTTTTCTTTTTGAAAAGTTTTATTTTTAAAAACACTAGAGATGAACATTTATGGATGGGTTTCTATCATTTAAAAAAAAAAATTCATATCATTGTGCTTTTTTAATATTTTTTTTTTGTATTTTCAAAGATTTTTTTATCATTTTGATTGACATTGGTTCAGAAAAAAAAAATTTAAGAATTTGTAGATAGATAGATTATTAGGTAAATTTAAACTAATTTTTTAGTTTAATTAAACATTTATTGATGATTTTATCTATTTTTCAAATATTTTATTTTGTATTTTTCAAAAAAAAAATCTATTATTTGGATTGATGCTGGTTCAAGAAAAAATTAGAATTTAACATAAATTTTTAGGTAAATTAAATTAAAAAATATCTTCATTCTTTTTTTTTTTAGATGACTAATATAGATGAAAATGGTGATAATAGGAGTGATGATATCCAATAATAAAAATGTATTTTTTTTTAGATGGCTAATATTTTGGAAGTGTCCAATAATAGTTATTTTGATAATAATAAAAATGTAGCTGTAGCAAGGGATGAAGTGTATATGATTCTTAATTTTACTTTCTCTAAAGAAAAAAAAAAATTTATTTTTCATATGAAGTTATTTATTATTAGTTTTCTTAAGGATTTTTTTTTTTTTTTCAAAAATGGGTATGGCAAGAGTTTAATCTGTTTTTTTATTTTTTTATTTTTAATTTGGCAATTAGTCCTATGGTGGGGTTACAAGTAACTCTTGGATATGTGGTGGTGTTATCAACAGTAAATGAATTTAGTGGTAAATTTTCATCTTCTTTATATTTTTTTCTTTTTTTTGATATTTTATCGGAAAATATATTAGTATCGTTAAATTAAATTTGATCTAATTTGCTAAACATAAAACATTTTCGAAGACACTTACAGATAATGAAAACATTTATGGATGATTTTTTATCATTTTTTTAAAATTCATATCATTGTGCTTTTTAATGCATTTTTTTTTACTTTTCAAATATTTTTCTGTCATTTTGATTGATGTTGGTTCAGGTAAAAAAATAATTTAAAAATTTACAGATAGATAGATAGATAAACTTTTAGGTAAATTAAACTTTTCTTGTAGATGGCCAATATAGATGGAAATGGTGAAAATAGGAGTGATGATATCCAACAAAATAACATACATTTTGAAAGTGTTCAGCAATAATTATTTTGATAATGTTCAAAATATAATTGTAGAAGGGGATGAAGTGAAAGTGCATCTTAATTTTAATTTTTCTAAAGAATTTTTTTTTTCTTTTTAGTTTTTCATATAAAGTTAATTATTATTAATTTTCATAAGGGATTTTATTTTTAAAAATGGATTTGGCAACTAGTCTAGTGATGGGGTTACAAGCAACTCTAGGGTGTGAAATTGAGGTTAATTTATCAATTTGAAATGAAAATTTAAGTTTCACAAAAAAAATCGTGAGTGAGAACAGAAAGCAAAAACAAAAACTATACACTCTCATGAATTGTCAATTAAAACCTTTAATCAATTATATTGCGAAGAAATGCCACATCAACAAATACCTTCAACCGTTTTCAACTTGACAATTGCACTCTTTTTCTATATACGCTCCTAGGGCTCCTTTTTTACGTACCATTTATTTTTCCTCTCAAAATATATATAAATAAATTTTCTGATAGAAAAGTGTATATATAAATTCAATGCTGAATAGAAATGAAAATAGTGTTTGAAAGAAATCAGAAAGTTAAGCCTTTTTATTTTAATAGAGATGAAGATAGTATTAAGAAAACATCATCTTGAAAAGAAAATCATGAAGTTATGCCTAAAAATCATCGCATGTGTATATATAAATTTTTTTTTTGTTGGTATGTTGCTGCAGGTACTAATGGAGTCATATTTGTTTTATGAGTTGCATGTATCAATGGCTTCTTCCGAAGTTATTGAGAATGTAGGTTATGTAAACCAAAGTGTTTAGGACTTGAAAGGGAAGTTCATACAGAAACTATAAAATAATATCATTTGCAAATTGTAGCCTTCTTGTAGGAATGTGTTAGCAGAGCTTTTGATAGGACTCTTTTTTGAGCAATGGGCTCATAGAAACCAACCCATAGTATTAGACTTCTTTATTATGTTGTTGTTGTTGTTGTTGTTCAAGAGTTTAAAACAAAGTTAAGAGTTGTAATTTGGATTTGGATTTTGGCTTTCAGATGAGTTCATATGGTGTGCTTCCCATCACCTCATATATAGGAGTAGAATTTTCGTCGGTTGATCCGTAAAAAAAGGATTATCCCTTTCAGTATTTGAATATTATAATTAAATTTGAATCAAATATTTTGTTATTAAATATGAATTTGGTTTCAACTGAGTGGGGCTAATGATACCATACACCATACTGGATTTTCCACCACTCGCTTGATTCTGAGTCAATTCATGCCAACGCAAAGGACTAGTTAAAGGCAAGACCACTAGACTTAAGACTTGAGAACCATAATCTGAAGAGAAATTAAGTAGCACTACCAATCTGTTCAAAGACCATCAAAGTGATCTCACAATTCACTTAATTTCCAACTCTACCAGCAGACTCAAATTCAAAATAACCATTCATATGAATCCCTCCAAATGGTAAACAGAATCACCATAACCTACACAAAATCACTAGTAATTCGGGTATCAACCAGATTATTGTATCACAACCTGAAATTTGATTTCATCTTGAAAACAACATGCCACCACTATAAGGGGAAAACAAAGTTTTCCGAAAACCATACCTTTCGAATAATAGTTGCATAAGCTTGGACGTCATACTTAAATCTGCAAAGAAAATCCTTTCGTCTCACCCACTTCCATACTCTCAATTATCTTTCTACAATCTCTAATAATCAAATCCTCATTATTGTTTGCATTCAACCCTAACAATTATCGCATGTATATACAAATATTTTTATATAAATTTATGCTCAAAACTAAATTAAGCTAATATGAATTAGCATTTAATATAAAAGAAATAAATAGTATAAAAAATAAGGGTTTAACAATTTCAAATTTATGTTTCACCAAAAAAAGGCAACAGAAAGTAAAAATAAAAAATACACACTCTCATGAGAATTGTCCATTAAAGCCTTTAATCAATCATATTTCAAAGAAGTGTCGAGTCAACAAATGCTCTCTATAATTTTCAACACTCTTGTCCCAACGCTCATTTCTTACTCACCTCTTATTTCCCCTCTCAAATATTTATATATATATATATATATTCAATGTTCTACTCTTTAGAAAGAAGACAAATCTGTTCATCAATTTTTGTTTAAGGCATGATTTTCTTTTTTTCTTTTTGAAAAGTTTTATTTTTAAAAACACTAGAGATGAACATTTATGGATGGGTTTCTATCATTTTTAAAAAAAAATTCATATCATTGTGCTTTTTTAATATTTTTTTTTGTATTTTCAAAGATTTTTTTATCATTTTGATTGACGTTGGTTCAGAAAAAAAAAATTTAAGAATTTGTAGATAGATAGATTATTAGGTAAATTTAAACTAATTTTTTAGTTTAATTAAACATTTATTGATGATTTTATCTATTTTTCAAATCTTTTATTTTGTATTTTTCAAAAAAAAAAATCTATCATTTGGATTGAAGCTGGTTCAAGAAAAAATTAGAATTTAACATAAATTTTTAGGTAAATTAAACTAAAAAATATCTTCATTCTTTTTTTTTTTAGATGGCTAATATAGATGAAAATGGTGATAATATGAGTGATGATATCCAACAAAACAATATTTTGGAAGTGTCCAATAATAGTTATTTTGATAATAATCAAAATGTAGCTGTAGCAAGGGATGAAGTGTATATGATTCTTAATTTTACTCTCTAAAGAAAAAAAAATTATTTATTTTTCATATGAAGTTATTTATTATTAGTTTTCTTAAGGATTTTTTTTTTTCAAAAATGGGTATGGCAAGAGTTTAATCTGTTTCTTTATTTTTTTATTTTTTTATTTTTAATTTGGCAATTAGTCCTATGGTGGGGTTACAAGTAACTCTTGGATATGTGGTGGTGTTATCAACAGTAAATGAATTTAGTGGTAAATTTTCATCTTCTTTATATTTTTTTCTTTTTTTTGATATTTTATCGGAAAATATATTAGTATCGTTAAATTAAATTTGATCTAATTTGCTAAACATAAAACATTTTCGAAGACACTTACAGATAATGAAAACATTTATGGATGATTTTTTATCATTTTTTTAAAATTCATATCATTGTGCTTTTTAATGCATTTTTTTTTACTTTTCAAATATTTTTCTGTCATTTTGATTGATGTTGGTTCAGGTAAAAAAATAATTTAAAAATTTACAGATAGATAGATAGATAAACTTTTAGGTAAATTAAACTTTTCTTGTAGATGGCCAATATAGATGGAAATGGTGAAAATAGGAGTGATGATATCCAACAAAATAACATACATTTTGAAAGTGTTCAGCAATAATTATTTTGATAATGTTCAAAATATAATTGTAGAAGGGGATGAAGTGAAAGTGCATCTTAATTTTAATTTTTCTAAAGAATTTTTTTTTTCTTTTTAGTTTTTCATATAAAGTTAATTATTATTAATTTTCATAAGGGATTTTATTTTTAAAAATTGATTTGGCAACTAGTCTAGTGATGGGGTTACAAGCAACTCTAGGGTGTGAAATTGAGGTTAATTTATCAATTTGAAATGAAAATTTAAGTTTCACAAAAAAAATCGTGAGTGAGAACAGAAAGCAAAAACAAAAACTATACACTCTCATGAATTGTCAATTAAAACCTTTAACCAATTATATTGCGAAGAAATGCCACATCAGCAAATACCTTCAACCGTTTTCAACTTGACAATTGCACTCTTTTTCTATATGCGCTCCTAGGGCTCCTTTTTTACGTACCATTTATTTTTCCTCTCAAAATATATATAAATAAATTTTCTGATAGAAAAGTGTATATATAAATTCAATGCTGAATAGAAATGAAAATAGTGTTTGAAAGAAATCAGAAAGTTAAGCCTTTTTATTTTAATAGAGATGAAAATAGTATTCAAAAAACATCATCTTGAAAAGAAAATCATGAAATTATGCCTAAAAATCATCGCATGTATATAAAAATATTTTTATATAAATTTATGCACAAAACTAAATTAAGATCATATGAAAAAACATTAATATAAAAGAAGAAAATAGTATAAAAAATAAGGATTTAATAATTTCAAATTTATATTTCACCAAAAAGAAACGAACAGAAAACAAAAATAAAAACACACACTCTCATGAGAATTGTCTATTAAAACCCTTTAATCAATCATATTTTAAGAATGTTTTCAACCCTCTTCTCTCAACGCTCATTACCTACTTACCTCTTATTTTCCCTCTCAAATATATATATATATAGTGTTCTAATCCTTAAAAAAAAGATAAATCTGTTCATCACTTTTTTGTTTAAGGTATAGTTTTCTTTTTTTTTTTTTGAATGGTTTTATTTTCAAAGACACTAAGAGATGAACATTTATGGATGATTTTTATCATTTTTTTAAATCCATATCATATTGTTTTTTATTTTTTATTTTTGTATTTTCAAAGATTTTTCTATCATTTTAATTGATGTTAAATTTAAGAATTTGCAGATAGATGGAGTATTAGGTAAATTTAAAGTAATTTTTTTTTGTTTAATTAAACATTTATAGATGATTTGATTTGATTTTCAAATTTTTTACTTTGTATTTTTCAAAAAAAAATTGTATCATTTTGATTGATATTAGTTCAAAAAAAAGAATTTAACATAAATTTTTAAGGAAATTAAACTAAAAAAATCTTCATTCTTCTTCTTCTTCTTCTTTTGTAGATGGCCAATATAGATGAAAATGTTGATGACATGAGTGATGATACTTCAACAAAACAACATTTTGTAAGTGTTCAACAATTGTTATTTTGATAATAATCAAAATATAGTTGTAGCAAGGGATGAAGTGTATATGATTCTTAATTTTACATTTTTTATTTTTTTTTTCTTATGAAGTTAATTATTATTAGTTTTCTTAAATATTTTTTTTTTCAAAAATGGATATGGCAAGAGTTTAATCTTTTTTCTTCTTTTCATTTGGCAATTAGTCTTATGGTGGGGTTACAAGCAGCTCTTGTATATGTGGTGGCGTTACTGACAGTTCATCAATTAGGTGTAAATCCTCCTCCAGAAATAAATCCAGTGGTAAATTTTTATTTTCTTTATGTTTTTTTCTTGTGATACTCTGTCAGAAAATATATTAGTATCATTAACTTAAATATGATCTAATTTCCTAAACATAAAATATTTCTAGTTATTACTAAAGCAAATCTAGGAAGCTAAGGCACATGTTAATCACTTCTTTTCAAAAACAAAAGAAAGGAACCCAAAATTTTTAGAGTAAAAAAAGGCTAGAATTTGAAGTCTATTTGAGGATATCATTTTGAAAAGAAAATTATGTTTGTTTATTTCAACACTAGTGAAAATAGAATTAAAAGACTTTGGATTTTGAAGTTTATTTGATGATGACCAAAATAGCTGTCATTTAAAAAAAAAACTAAAAAAGTTGAAGCCTATTTATTTCAATAGAAATGAAAATAGTATTAAATAACCCTAGATTTTGAAGTTTATTTGAAAAGAAACATCATTTTGAATAGAAATTCATGAAGTTGAGGTCTGTTTATTTCAATAAAAATAAATATCATTTTGTAAAGAAAATCATTAAGTTAAGGCCTCTTGATTTCGATACAAGTGAAGACTTTATGTTCACTTCATTATGATGGAAACATAATACAATGAAAAATTAAGTCATTTTTTCCTTATTGTCTCGATCGCTTGTTGAAGTTTTATTTCTCAGGAGGATTATTTTTTACAAAATAATGAAGATTTTGGCTCCCCTTCATTGTATAATCCTCCATCCCCAAAAAATTCACCGGGTTCGGAATCATCAATGAATGTTAAACCCGATCATATGAACTGAGCAAGTGATCTTCTTATGACAGTCTCGATAGAAGATGACATGAACAAAAACAAAATTATCGAACAAGCTATGAAAGCCATGGAAGAGCTGTTTAAGTTGGCAATAATGGGTGAACCACTATGGCAACGCGATGGAAATGATGGAATGGAGACTCTAAATGAGCTTCAATACTTGAGGGAATTTAGTAGCTTTGATGCAACGATGGAACAAATAATGAGGATGGTTGAAGTTGGTGAACCCCAATGTTCCCTAGGCTTTGATTGCAACTGTAATTTCTATCAAGATGTCCCCTCATCCTCTTTGAAACTCGAATTTGAGCCTATGAATATTGAAACTTCTCGAGAGACTGCACTTGTTAAGATAAATCCTATGAACATCATCGAATTGCTCATGGATATGGTAGGGCTTTTGTTTCCCCTTATTCCATTTCATTTTGTAAGTTTACTCAATTATGAAGTTGTTAATGAACTAACATTTTCCATGTTCTTGTTATTAGAAACAATGGACGACAACATTTTATAACATTGTCTCGAGGACAAGACTTATTAGGAGTTATTTTAAAAAGCGTTGATGGGAGCTACAATGGAGTTCTTCAAGTGGTAAACCTTATTTATCTTTACATTGAAAATAAAAGTATTTATGATTGTAAATATAAAATAATGTTCTATCAATAACAATATCAGTGATTTGTGAAATTTTAATAAACCAGAATTTTATATCTATTAATCACACAAAGTCAAAATTCAAATATTACAATACACATTAAATCAAAATTCATGTATACTTTTATTATTTATCTTTTTTTTCTCTGGTTTTATTTGATTCATTACATATCTCAACAGTAATGCATGCAAGGAATTTTTCACTATTGGCCAATCAAAACTCGTTGGTGTTTTATAATAAATACTTCATAAATTCACTATTGTTGTGTTTAAGAGACTGTTATCGAAACCTTTATTTAATATCTTATTTTTTTTTATAAAATCTTACTTTAAATAAAGTGATCGAAACGATTCATATATAAAAAGAAAATATCCCATAAAAATTAAGGAAATAGTTGCTTCATTCTCGAATTATTTTTCTTGTTAATTACAAAGTTTTGATTTAGAGTTTAAGGAAATCATTAAATGTAGGTATCGTTTTTTAAGATTCTTTATGATCGATTATTTCTTTATTCTTCTTCTGATAATTTATATACTTAATTATGATTCATTAGTTTCTTTTTCTCTGATAATTAATGTATTTATTACTATTCATTCGTTTATTTTTTCTCTTATAATTAATATATTCAAGATAATTACGTATTTATGTTGCCTATATATAGTAACTAACTAATGATTCTCTTCCAAAAACCCATTTTATTTGTTTTAGATGTTAGGGGAATCATTAGATGCCATTATAATTTTTGAAAGATTCTTCACGGTCGATTTCTTTGTTTTTCCTCTAATAATTAATGTATTCGAGATGATTACGTATTTATCTTACTTATATAGAGTAACTAGTCTTCCAAAATCCATTTTATTTGTTTTCTCATCAGATGTCAGCAGAGTTTCATCAGTGTACACCATTACTAACAGCTAGACAAAGCTATTTCGCAAGGTACTGTAAAAAGCACACAAATGGAACATGGGGAGTGTTTGATGTTTCCTTTGGAGAATTTATTCTCATATCCACAAGTACAGTTTCGAAGAAGGACATCAGGCTGTATAATCCAAGAAGTAGGCAACAGAAGGTCAAAGGTAACATGGATTGAACAAGTTAAAGTTGATAACAAGTTCGTCGCATTGTTAGCTCAGGTTTTGCATTTAGTGCCAAACGATGGATTGCAATAATCAACAGGCATTGCCAATGGCTCACAACTTCAATGGCTAGAACCGCTCCTGCAACTGTTGGGTGTAAATTTTTTAATTTATTCCTGCTTTTTGTTTACATTACATGCACCAACTTAATCATCACTTGTTGATGTAATTTGATTTGTTTGGGAAAACAGTTTCCGTACCACCGGAAGGGAGGGAAAGTCTGCTGAAGTTGGCTGAAAAGATGGCTAAGAATTTTTTCAACAATATTAATTCATGTTCTGAGAATGTATGGTTGGGGTTACCTCAAAACTTTGCTGCTCAAAATGTTAGGTTGAGATATGGAGATATACTAAAGGTTCCTAGGAAGCCTTCTAGTAACACTGTAACCTTCACTACTTCAATTCAACTTCCGGTTCCGGTAGAGGTTCTGTTTGATTTTCTTCGTCATGAACGTACAAGAAAACGGGTATGTAAAACTTATATATATATTTGTTTATTTTCTTCTACTCCTGTCTGCATGCATACATGTATACAAACATATATTTGTATATATATTACTCCAATGAACATGTAACTTTTCATGGATGGATTCTGGTGCGTATAATTATGCAGTGGGATTTGCGTTCAAAACAACGACATGTTCGTCAAGTTGTCTATGTCAGTAATGGTGAAAATCCTAAAAATCGAGTTTCCGTTATGCAAGTGAACGTAAGTGTTCTATTCATTTCGTTTTCTTTTTTTCTCATCACAATTTCCTCCATGAACTAACTAATAAGCATACTACTAAATTTGCAGTCATCACCAAATGTGGTCGAGATAATGTATCTCCAAGAAAGCTACACCGATGAAACTGGGTCGTACATTGTATACACGCCGATGAAATTCAAGGCCATGAGAAAAATCTTGAATGGTTGTAACCCAAAATATGCAACTATTTTGCCATCAGGGTTCAGCATTATGCCTGATAAGGCACCTGGGCAAGGAGATGGAGCCGTGGGAAGTATCTTAACCCTAGCGTTTCAAAGCGTTGACAGATTAACCAACGATGAATATATGCCCCGTCGGTGCTCAAAATCGCTGATGCTTTCTTATCAAAAACAGTTGCTTCAATCAAGGATGCTATGCTATTTGGCATAAGGTGATGCCATTGCTAAGTCTTGAGCTTTTCTTTTTGTTGGCATGATGCTGCAGGTACTAATGGATTTATATTTGTTTTACGAGTGGCAAGAATTAATGGCTTCTTTTGAAGTTGTTGTGAATGTAAGTCATGTAAACCAAGAAGTTTGGAACTCGAAAGGGAAGTTCATATAGAAACTGTAGCTTTCTTAAAAGAATGTTTTAGAAGAGCTTTTGATAGGACTCTTTTTTGAGCAATGGGCTCGTAGAAACCAATGTGAAGTATTAAAATTCTTTATTATGTTGTTGTTGTTCATGAATTTAAGACAAAAGTTAGGAGTTTTAATTCGGATTTGGATTGAATCAGTTGCTTGATTTGGTCAAATATTTGATTTTGTTAAATATCAAAATTAAAAAAAATTAAAAGCAATGCAAATACAACAAAAAAAAGTTAAATATCAAAATTATATATAAAATTTGGTTCAATATACAATTTAACATATAAGTTTTGATCTTGTAAAATTATACACATAAAACATTAATTTTTGATATACATAAAACTTTGATTTTGTTATATAAGTATAATTATATAAAAAATGATATTATAATTATTTTCGATATTCAAGTTTAAGTATAATTATTTGTGTATATAATATGTAAACACAAAATAATATTATATAAAAAATGATGATAATGATTTGTGAAAATTGAATCAAATCAAATTATAATGTATATAATTACACAATCAAAATTATATATACATTGCACATTGAACCAAAATTCAAATTTATTCCCCCAAGAAAATAATGAAATATCAAAATAAGAAATAAATGGAGAAAGAATAAAAGAGGCACTATCAATTCACAAGACTCCAAAAATTGAAGTTAGTAATGTGAAATTAAAAAAAAAAAAGAAAAAGAAAAAAGGAGTGAAGTTAGATTTTTATCTCTGATTTTCACCTTGTATACAGAGAATTCAACTTGGAAGTAGAATTACACCATTTATGTTCTATGATTCTATGATACATCATCAGTTGAATGCACCATAATGTGTTAGCAGTAAAATCCATAATCAAAATGAACTTACAAGACTAATCTCAAAACTGGCAACTCCAATAAAATTAGGGACTCCAGAGATGCCTTTCTATTGGATAAGGTCATTGCTATCTTCTTCTCGGAAGAATATCTGAAAACGAAAAATCATGAAAGGGTGGACCTGCATCCGAAACAATAAAGTTAATCGAAGATTGTAATGGATGAGAGCTGAACCTTATTCATTTCATCTGTTCAAAAGCAGAAGAAAGTAGTAAGACAGGGGGAGGGTAAGTGGTATGGTCTCTTACCTTCCTGCTCACCAAGAATGTAAAATGGAATATGTGCAATCATTTTTGTGCCTCCATCATTCCAGTTGACAGTGCCTGGATTGTGTGGGTGCCCATGTGAAGGCTGGGAAGGTCCCAAGACAGACAAACAAATAGCAGGGTCATCCATTAATCCCAAATAATCACGAGCTCGCCTCCAAACCCTTGAATCTGATATTCGAGATCGAGCAACCTGAATATGAGAATACAGAATTGTTAGCGAAAAGCAACATTATTAAGTTAGAAAATTCATTGCCTTCTTTACAACTATTTGACCAAAGTAAATGTCCAAAATTGGACTTAGACAACCTTGCCCAAGGCTACACGTGCCCTCGGCAATAGTTCACGGTGATATGTAGCAAGCTTTGCAACAGCTGTGATAACAAAACACAGAAGCCTTGACTGTGATGACTTTCTGAAGTTCCTGCTGTCAGAGTTGACAGACTCCTGCCTCAGACCTAGACGACTTCCAAAACCAAGAATAAAGTCAGCATATAACAACCAACATTAGAAAGAATACTCTTTTAAAGAAAACATAAAAAAAAGAGCTACGAAAATATTACCTAGATGAAAGGTTTTCATACAAAAGTAGCTCTAGACTTTCAAAAAGTTCCCTAGCTGCATCTTTGTGAGATCCACCACCCCCACCATGCTCTCCTACAGCCCAACACAATTGTAATGCCAATTCTGTCTATTTAAGGAAAAAAAACATATGAAGTCAGATCCCTAATGCATGAAAACCAATTTACCAAAACATGGGATGTAATTATTGACCTTTTCTGGGCTGTCATATGCTTCCCCGAGTCTGTCAACTATAGGCTTCTGCAGAAGGTTAAATGGACCATAAGTTATACAAAATAATAATACTACACCAAATAAAGTTCCAGCATAATTATGAAAAAGGACAAAAGAATTGCAATCCTTTAAGACATCAATTTCAGTAACAATTAATGTAAATGCTTAATACAAATTGGAAAACCAAAATATATGGAGAAATTTGAGTGAATAATACCTTCAAAAGTGCAATAAAATCCGGAGAACGCTGAAATGAAGCAAGCATGAATTCTAGGAGCCTTCTGCGAACCTGCACAAATATAGCTTCTCAGAAATACAAGCCATTCCAATCTCAGCACCTAAATTAATGTCCTATCACATGGACATTTACAAGAAAAGCTTTGAATCCATACAAAAATAAGATGATGCTAACCATTTTACTTGCCTAACATAAGCACTTAAGTATGGACCCAAATAATTAACGTATCGACTATCGAGAGGGTAGTACATACTGTAGATAATATGAAAACCACAAGGTAGTAGCCCCACAATAAATACAATAAAAGAACTAATATTTTGAAAATGTATACAAACCTCATACATATAGTTCTTGTCAGGAAATAATGTAGAATTTCTAGCCATCAAAATGGGAATTAATGCACAGATTAATGCTACAAAAGAGAGGCAAGAACACAAATTAAGATACAAACAATGACTATCGACACTTAAAATAAAGCTACACCCTGTAGATAGAGTTATAGAAGCACAAAAATGGATATAAAATGGATTATAAAAAAAATAAAACATACAGTTATTTGCATCGCACAAAGCTATAGTAAAATACATATCAAGAAGCCGAGGTGTGATATTGAGTATATGCTTTAATCTATCAGACTGAGGGCTATTTGTTGCAGCTTGTAGTGCTGCAGCAACCCCAGGAGAAGTCCAATGGCGTTCCTGAAACAATCAATCTTCTGTCAAGTGTCGACTTATTTCAAACTACAGAAAGAAAAGGGATATTAGTAACAAAAAAAAAAACAAAAACCATGTCAACCTAGTTATAGACACAATTCATAGCTCAAAAAATATAATATTGTACTATTGGAAAAGTGTACAATATTAAAGTAAGCTAGCCTTAATTTAGAAATGCAAAGTGCTGCTTTTAATTGCATTAATAGAAATTCAAAATACTTGATATAGAGAAAATGAACAATCTAAAAATTAAAAAGCAAAGTACTCTACAAGAGCACTGAAACAAATTCCTAATTAAAAAAAGCCTGTAATGGTTACACAACTCTACTTTCCTCAAGTAATACTATGATTGTAACTGCTTTCATCTAATTGTAAATGGAGTTTTATAAATAGAAGACCATACAGCAAGACCATCATTTTCATCCTTAAGAAGTTCCAGGAACACAGGATCAGCAACATCAATTGTACTGCTTTCCTCGGACTCAGAGTCTCCTCCTCCATCTCCAATGGTCGAACCTGTATAGGCTTCATCCATGAGTGCAAGTAGCATCTGTAACATATAAGGGAGTTTTACCATTTGCACAACATAATGAGTTTTTACTTCAAATATACAATTTATAAGGTCCCACATATAACCTCAGGAGCCGCACTCTTCTGGATAGAAGCTATACTGCTTCCTATTAGTGACCCTGAGCTTCGTTCTACCTTTTCCAATGCGACAACCAAGACTAATGTAGACAAATGAAAGTCAGAAAGCATAATTAGTTTATGAAGAAAGAAGAAAAATTCACTTCATCATTCAACAAAACAGCTGAATGCACATAAAGCACAAAACAAAGAGAAGGGAATACAAATTATCATATCAACCATCCATCAATCTATTTATGTTAAAGAGCGCTTAGAATGAATGCAAAATGAAGTTTTAAAATGCAAAATGAGGTGAAAAGGTGTATGAAATAAGTGCAGACAAGAAGATAATACAGTCAATTGAGAAGCCCAGATAATAAACTCACTTGGCAAATCTACTAAAGATGGAAACAGGGGGAGAAATGATCCAGGTGATACCAATCCCGGAAAAACCTTGAGAAATGCTTTGTCTAATCTGCAAACCACACATGATGATCCTCAATAGCACTTTAAAACAAACCATTTATCACTACTGTATGTTTAACTGCTTATTCTGTAAACCACATCACATGGATTTAGTATCAGTTTAGCCAGTTTATTACTGATAAAGGTTCGCCAGACTAAGGCCTAAGGGAAAACATAGAGAAAGAAAGCTATTGCCATTCAGGTAATATACCACATACTGAACACTCGTAAGACTAAGGCCTCTGAAATGGAAATAAACTTAGATAGGAGAACTTACTTTTCTCCGTTCCATGCAATCAGCTTCAGAAGCAAAGGGAAAAACTACAAAGAAATAAGGAATATTAGTAAGAGATGCAAAGGGATAAATACTTGATTCCATATTTTGTCCACTTTTCAACTAGAAGGCTTCAATTTAGGAGAAAAATACATAATTGGCAAAGGGAAGATGAGCTATAGTAAGTAAAATCACAGTGGAGAATGAATTGCTGATAAACATGGCACCTTAGAGCTTCAAAACATAAAGCAACTCCAACAAGATTACTCAAAAATGGTAGCTCGATAGAACAAGCATATTTAGATGTTTTAACTTCACCGTTATATGATTTGTTAATGATCAAACGAAAATGTATTAACTCATGCTTGGAAGGAACAAAGTATATAGAGGGTTTTCAATTTTCATTCAGTGCAGCAGACGTCAAAATTGCTTTTGGGACAAAATTACATATATGCATAGTACATAGTACATAAATTTAAAATTTCTATTCTTTAGGTTCTGCAACTTCCAATCTTTTATTAAACAACAAATATGTTATATCCATCTAAAGCTATATGACAGTAATAGCATCAATTTCATAAATTTAAACAACATGCTCCAAAAAGCGAGGCAAATTCTTAAGATATCCAGCATCTTTAATACCTTAAAATGCATTATGTTTATCGAAAGAATCTGGTAAGAATCCTAATTCATTGATCATACCTGAGGTAATAAGTTGGGGAAAGAAAAAAGAAGTTTGTTCTTGTTTACATTTAGAAAATCAAGTGTTCCAGCTGCAACAACAGGATCTGCGAACTCACTGTAATCAACATAAGAACAGTGCTAAGCATAAAATTTAAGGAAAACAGAAAGTTTAAATTCAAAAAATGCATGCTGACATAATAGAATAGGCAAGATAAAGTGAATGCAAAGAACAAAAAGTGTCATGTAGATTAGCATTGTAGCAAACAGATTAACTAATGATCCATCTACAGGATTGCGCTTAAATTCAAAAAATGCATGCTGCAAATATGTCATTATGCTTCATTTTTATCCAATCAAGTTCTTTTTTTTTTCTTTTTTATATATTTATGAAAAGAAATATCTTTTCAAAGTAATAAAATAAATCAAATAAACATAGTAGCTCAAAACCTATCTTTAGAAACAAATAAGAAAGACAATATAAAGTATTCATCATTTAATGCTTGTCCAAATGCTCTGAATCATTACCGGCTCAAACATGAACGGAAAAATGCCCTCAGACTAGGGTCAGCATCATGGAGAACCACCTCTCCAAAATCAAGGAAAAATTGAAGAATGACCTATTCAATAAATCCAAGAGAACAAAGATGAAGAAAGTTATAAACAATGCAGCTAAACGACAATGCTATAATATATAAACACTTGAACTAGGACCATCTAATCAATGAAGTGATACTTGAATTTTGATCCATACAATCCTTGCCCTCATATCTCAAACCAGCCTTTACACAATGAAGAACCTTTTGGGGCCTTTGATGACTTAAACTTTAGAAAGGTAGCCATTATCAAACAAAATTCAATATTTTACTTTCCCAATTGGAAATTATCTTAGAAGAAGAAATTACATTTCAAAAATTGCCCATTTCCGATGTGGGAAAACAGCAATCAAACGAGAAACTACTACACACATACATCAGTATAAACTAAGTCACTAACAAATCAAAATTCAGTACATGATTGAAGTAGTAAAGAAGAGTCAATTAAAGCATTAATTACATTTTAAATGACGTTTAGTCAAAATTGCACGCAAAAACATTCAAATAGTCCTAAAAATTTCAAAAAATCAAATAAAAAAATTCAGGAAAATAGAAGAAAACCCAAACCAGTAAGAGAATTCCGTTGGGAGAAGTAGATTGAGAGAGGGAAGCAGTAGAGCGTTGGAAGAGCTTGTTGATATGAGGATAAACCCTAGCGACCAAATCCTCAGAGGATTTCTCTTCTTGTCTACAGAAATCGCAGAGTTTCTTAACGGCATGAAGAAGAGAAGGGTCGGAGGCTAGATCGTTAGCGAAACTCGAGTCTCTTGCACTGTTCGATACGGTTCGAAGATAGAAATCCCAATCTCGTTCTCGATCGCTCATTTTCCTTTTCTTTTCCGTTCTTTCCGCGAACGAAAAGTTCCTGCGACGGTTTTTTCCACGAGGCGACAAAAGCGTTCGAAACGATGCGTTTTATATTTTATTAATTACCGAATGATCCCTTTATTTTCAATTTTATTATTTTTAAAACTGCTAATTTCTTTTTTTTTTCATTCGGAAAGTTTTATTATTAGGTTAAACTACAAAAATAGTTGTTTTTATTTGCCTCAGATTACATTTTAATCACTTATGTTTGAAATGTTACGTTTTTTTGTCACTTACATTATCGTTTTATTATGAAAGTAGTCATTTTCTCATTAAGCTCCGTTATCTTCCTAACGACAATCTTACGTGGTAGTTCAAATGGATTTTAAATGCCAACTTGGATGTCCAATTGGAATGAGAATAATTTTTCAGACAAAATTAAAAATAAAACTAAAAGAAAAATGAGACGAACAAGTTTTTTTCCAGTTGAAGGTATAATTAATTTAAAAATTTTAATTAATTAAATTTATTTAATTAAAAACTTATTCTCGTCCCAACTGGACATTCAAGTTGACATTTAAAACTCATTTGGACTGCAACGTAAGATTGCAGTTAGGAAGGTAACGGAGCTTAACAGGAAATTGATCGCTATGTAACAAAACGATAACATAAGTAATTAAAATATAATATTTCAAACATAAGTTACTAAAATATAATATGAGGCAAACAAAAATTATTATTTTTGTAGTTTACCTTACTATTATAAATTCGTTAAACTTATCGGAATGAACACGATTATCAATGAAAGAGGACATGAGTTCAAGTGCAAAGAAATTCATTAACTTTCTATTTATAAATTGAAGAAATTTATGGATATTTTAAACATTGTTTCAAAAAGAACAAATATGATGAAAATTTATAATAATATTATTAAAAAAATAAATATCGTACACCCCAACATATTTGAACAATTAAAACTTTTTAATGGATGAAAATTGAAAAACAACTGAATATACAAAACGGCCAATTAAGTTAACGCTCAACCCTCTTTTTCTTAATAATCTTTTAATGGGATGAATTGTAGTGATGAGATTGACTAGCAGATAGCCCGCCTGGTTGGATAACAAGTGGCGTTTAGAAACATCGACTATACACTACCTTTTATATACTTGATGAATTCATTGAGTCCTTTGATTGCCAGTTAGTGCGTTCCCTCCAAATTACGTAGATGTAAGCACTCCATACCAATTTCAGAACCACTGTGATTCAATGCTGTGACTGCATCTTCTTTCTCATTATTCCGCCTTCTTGCTTTCCTTCCGCTACTGCTACTTCGGAAAAAAAAAAAAGAGTTCTTCATCTTAAAGCTGAAAGAAAGAAAATCTTGTAGGATTGGCAACGTTTCAAGGTTCTGAGATTATTCCTTATTCGACTTTTTGAGGGCTTTCCAATGGCTACGCAAGTGAAAATGGAGAATGTAGACAGGATTAGCAACTTACCCGATTCAATTCTTTGTTATATTCTCTCTTTTCTTTCTACAAAAGAAGCTGTTGCAACCTCCATTCTATCTTCCAAGTGGATATATCTTTTTGCTGTAGTTTCTAATCTCGACTTTGAATTGGACGACCGCAGCGAAATGCTTAAACCTTCCACCATTAAAAGCTTCATGTGTTTCGTCGACAGAGTGCTGTTTTTCCATAACACGGCAAACATAAATGCATTCCGTCTCAAGTGCGGGAAAAGGTTGATTCGGATCGTGTTTACGGCTGGATATCTGCTACAATTTGGTGTGGGGTTAAACATCTCTCCTGACAACTTCACTTTGCCTGGTGTTCTGTTTACTTGCACCACATTGGTAACCTTGAAACTGGATACTGATCTTGTTTTGAATGTTCGAAAGGATGTTTTTTTACCCAATCTAAAGATTCTTCATCTCAAATCAATCGTGTTTACGAATGATGATTCAGTTGAAAGCCTTGTCTCCAGTTGCATTAGTCTTGTAGAACTGATCATTTGTAATTGCGCATCAAGAAGTGTAATATTTCCCACAATTCGCTCAAGGTATTAGAAATAATTCGGTGTGTACTTTTTGGTTCCCTAGTGATTGATACCCCAGCTCTAGCCTACTTCAATTACATTTACTGTGCTGCAAGCGAGTACTCACTCCAGAATCTGCAGTCTCTTATCAGAGCCGATATTGCTGTTCTAGACATCAGATTTAACGACAACCATCAAACTAATGCAACAGCCTTTTCTGAAGGGATCTCTATGTTAATATACTTCTTCTATCACCTACTTCTCTCAAGGTTTGTTTCTTGATAACTTCGCTATCACAAAGTACCTATGTTTTTGGTCCTTGATGTCTTCCAACACTGCAATATATCTCATTATGTTAGCTTCTTAAATGCTGTGAACCTCTTCCAATTTTTCCCAAGTTGCTCCATCTGAAGTAGTATTGTGATTATTACAATTTACAAATGGGACTTGCAAATTTACTGACAAATTCGGATCGACTACAATCACTTTCCTTTCATCAGGTATTAAAAATTTAACTTTTAAAGTTGTTATTTGAATAAGTTGCAAACTCTTATTGACTCCCATTCTTTGGTCAGATATTTAGGCAGCTCTCACCAATCTCCCAGAAAAAGTACCTCACTGTATATTGTATCAACTCAAGGTGATTGAAATTTCAGAGTTTATGACTGACAAAGTTTGTATTAGAAAGGCAAAGTATTTCCTAGAGAACGCAACAGTACTAATGAAGTTGATCATACGTACAGTACCATATCTTTCAGAAGAACAAAAATTGAGAATCTCCCAACAGTTGATGGCTTCTCCAAGAAAATCAAAGCAATGCTGCATCTTGGTTGTTTGATATCCTTCGTAATTCCTTGGAAACATTTTCAAGTCTTAATTCTAGTGCAAGGGAATGTAGTTTAATACTTGCATGATCAAATGCCAGATCGAAGTTCGCAAAAGCAAATTTATTAACTAGAATTCGATCATGGAAAATGGTCATTGCCACATTTCTCAATAACCCATCGGAGTCCAGGACCGTTCATATCGTAAATGATGCGCATATTTTGTTGCTGCCATGCTCTTAATATTGTTGATGATTTAAAGTTTTAAACAATGCCACAAAAAAATGCCCATCCTCGTCGGCAAAGTAGTGCATATATTTTCCATCTATAATATAGTCACCGCCCTCGAAATGTAGGGTCATTGTCGCGAATGCTCTAAAACCAGGCTTGTTAACATAACATAGCTCAAAATTTTCAACCACTTTGCCACCCTTTCTTCGGAGGTTTTTCTAAGCTTGAAACGCAGCCATCACTTCCTTGCATGCATTGCGTCCTATGGTGTTTTCATCACTTTGCGTCCACACAAATTATTAGCACCATTGATGAAAACACTATAGGAAGCAATGCATGCAAGGAAGTGATGGCTGCGTTTCGAGCTTAGAAAAACCTCCGAAGAAAGGGTGGCAAAGTGGTTGAAAATTTTGAGCTATGTTATGTTAACAAGCCTGGTTTTAGAGACTTCGCGACAATGACCCTACATTTCGAGGGCGGTGACTATATTATAGATGGAAAATATATGCACTACTTTGCCGACGAGGATGGGCATTTTTGTGTGGCATTGTTTAAAACTTTAAATCATCAACAATATTAGGAGCACGGCAGCAACAAAACATGCGCATCATTTACGATATGAACGGTCCTGGACTCCAATGGGTTACCGAGAAATGTGGCAATGACCATTTTCCATGATCGAATTCTAGTTAATAAATTTGCTTTTGCGAACTTCGATTTGGCATTTGATCATGCAAGTATTAAACTACATTCGCTTGCACTAGAATTAAGACTTGAAAATGTTTCCAAGGAATTACGAAGGATATCAAACAACCAAGATGCAGCATTGCTTTGATTTTCTTGGAGAAGCCATCAACTGTTGGGAGATTCTCAATTTTTGTTCTTCTGAAAGATATGGTACTGTACGTATGATCAACTTCATTAGTACTGTTGCGTTCTCTAGGAAATACTTCGCCTTTCTAATACAAACTTTGTCAGTCATAAACCCTGAAATTTCAATCACCTTGAGTTGACACAATATACAGTGAGGCACTCTTTCTGGGAGATTGGTGAGAGCTGCCTAAATACGAGACCAAAGAATGGGAGTCAATTAGAGTTCGCAACTTATTCAAATAACAACTTTAAAAGTTAAATTTTTAATACCTGATAAAAGGAAAGTGATTGTAGTCGATCCGAATTTGTCAGTAAATTTGCAAGTCCCATTTGTAAATTGTAATAATCACAATACTACTTCAGATGGAGCAACTTGGGAAAAATTGGAAGAGGTTCACAGCATTTTAAGAAGCTAACATAATGAGATATATTGCAGTGTTGGAAGACATCAAGGACCAAAAACATAGGTACTTTGTGATAGCGAAGTTATCAAGAAACAAACCTTGAGAGAAGTAGGTGATAGAAGAAGTATATTAACATAGAGATCCCTTCAGAAAAGGCTGTTGCATTAGTTTGATGGTTGTCGTTAAATCTGATGTCTAGAACAGCAATATCGGCTCTGATAAGAGACTGCAGATTCTGGAGTGAAAACTCGCTTGCAGCACAGTAAATGTAATTGAAGTAGGCTAGAGCTGGGGTATCAATCACTAGGGAACCAAAAAGTACACACCGAATTATTTCCAATACCTTGAGCGAATTGTGGGAAATATTACACTTCTTGATGCTGCAATTACAAATGATCAGTTCTACAAGACTAATGCAACGGAAGACAAGGCTTTCAACTGAATCATCATTCGGAAACACGATTGATTTGAGATGAAGAATCTTTAGATTGGGTAAACAAACATCCTATCAGTATCCAGTTTCAAGGTTACCAATGTGGTGCAAGTAAACAAAACACCAGGCAAAGTGAAGTTGTCAGGAGAGATGTTTAAACCAAGATGTTTAACCCCACGCCAAATTGCACCAGATATCCAGCCGTAAACACGATCCGAATCAACCCTTTTCCCGCACTTGAGACGGAATGCATTTATGTTTTCCGTATTATGGAAAAACAGCACTCTGTCGACGAAACACATGAAGCTTTTAATGGTGGAAGGTTTAAGCATTTCGCTGCGGTCGTCCAATTCAAAGTCGAGATTAGAAACTAAAGCAAAAAGAAATCTCCACTTGGAAGATAGGATGGAGGTTGCAACAGCTTCTTTTGTAGAAAGAAAAGAGAGAATATAACCAAGAATTGAATCGGGTAAGTTGCTAATCCTGTCTACATTCTCCATTTTCACTTGCGTAGCCATTGGAAAGCCCTCAAAACGTCGAATAAGGAATAATCTCAGAACCTTGAAATGTTGCCAATCCTACAAGATTTTCTTTCTTTCACCTTTAAGATGAACAACTTTTTTTTTCCAAAGTAGCAGTAGCGGAAGAAAAGCAAGAAGGCGGAATAATGAGAAAGAAGATGCAGTCACAGCATTAAAAATATCCAATGCAGAAAGAAGTGAATTTGAGTGTGTTGTTATTGGGTTGTGTTTCAATTCCCATCCATTAAAAAGTTTTAATTGTACAAACATGTCAGGAGTGTACCATATTTATTATTATTTTTTAATAATCTTATTATAGAATCTGATCATATCTGTTCATTTTAAGAAAATGTCTAGAAATATCTATAGATTTCTCCAATTCATAAATAAAAAGATAATGCATTTTAATGCACTTAAACTCACATATTCTTGCATTGACAATAATGTCCATTTCAATTTAGTTAAAACTCAATTGGTGAGTGAATCATATTTATAATAGTAAGGGAAAATTATAAAAATAGTTAATTTTGTTTTTCTCATATTACATTTTAATCACTTATATTTGAAATGTTACGTTTTGGTTACTTACGTTATCGTTTTGTTGTGTAGTGATTATTTTACCGTTAAGCTCCGCTACCTCCTTAAAAAATCCTTCATGACAGTCCAAATGAATTTTCAATGCTAGCTAATTGGATGTCCAATTGGGACTAAAATAGATTTTTAATTAAATAAATTTAATTAATTAAAAATTTTAAATTAATTACACCTTGAACTGGAAACCGTTCTCTCTTTTTTCTTTTTGTTTTCTTTTCCATTTTGATTGAAAAAACTATTCTCATCTTAGTTGAATATCTAAGTTGGCATTTAAAACCTATTTAGACTATTACATAATATTATCGTTAGGAAGATAACGAAACTTAACAGCGGAGAAACTGCTTCATAACAAAACGATAATATAAATGAATAAAATATAACATTTCAAACATAAGTAACTAAAATGTAATTTGAGATAAACAAAAGTGACAATTTTTTTATAGTTTAATCTAATAGTAAAACTTTCCAAATGAAAAAAAAAACTGAAATTAGCAGTTTTAAAAATAATAAAAGTGATAATAAAGGGGTCATTCGGTAATTA
This sequence comes from Kokia cookei, assembly GCA_039519145.1. Classification (NCBI taxonomy): domain Eukaryota; kingdom Viridiplantae; phylum Streptophyta; class Magnoliopsida; order Malvales; family Malvaceae; genus Kokia; species Kokia cookei. The sequence goes on along the minus strand of CM076899.1, from coordinate 6,010,449 downwards.
ACAAAATATAAAACGCATCGTTTCGAACGCTTTCGTCGCCTCGAGGGAAAAACCGTCGCAGGAACTTTTCGTTCGCGGAAAGAACGGAGAAAGAAAGGAAAATGAGCGATCGAGAACGAGATTGGGATTTCTATCTTCGAACAGTATCGAACAGTGCAAGAGACTCGAGTTTCGCTAACGATCCAGCCTCCGATCCTTCTCTTCTTCACGCCGTCAAGAAACTCTGCGATTTCTGTAGACAAGAAGAGAAATCCTCTGAGGATTTGGTCGCTAGGGTTTATCCTCATATCAACAAGCTCTTCCAACGCTCTACTGCTTCCCTCTCTCAATCTACCTCTTCCAACGGAATTCTCTTACTGGTTTGGGTTTTCTTCTATTTTCCTGTATTTTTATTTGATTTTTAGGACTACTTGAATGTTTTGTGTGCAATTTTGACTAAACGTCATTTAAAGTGTAATTAATTCTTTAATTGACTCTTCTTTACTATTTCAATTATGCGCTGAATTTTGATTTGTTAGTGACTTAGTTTTTACTTATTTATGTGTAGTTTCTCGTTTGATTGCTGTTTCCCCCCATCGGAAATGGGAAATTTTTGAAATGTAATATCTTCTTCTAAGATAATTTCTAATTGGGAAAGTAAAATATTGAATTTTGTTTGAAAATGGCTACCTTTCTAAAGTTTAAGTCATCAAAGGCCCCAAAGGTTCTGCATTGTGAAAAGGCTGGTTTGAGATATGAGGGCTAAGATTGTATGGATCAAAATTCAAATATCAATTCATTGATTAGATGGCCCTAGTTAAAGTGTTTGTATATTATAGGATTGTCGTTTAACTGTATTGTTTATAACTTTCTTCATCTTTGTTCTTTTGTATTTATTGAATAGGTCATTCTTCAATTTTTCCTTGATTTTGGAGAGGTGGTTCTCCATGATGCTGACCCTAGTCTGAGGACATTTTTCCGTTCATGTTTGAGCCGGTAATGATACAGAGTATTTGGACAAGCGTTAGATGATGAAGACTTTATATATATATTTTTATTTGTTTCTAAAGATAGGTTTTGAGCTACTATGTTTATTTGATTTATTTTATTACTTTGAAAAGATATTTCTTTTCATAAATATATATAAAAAAAAAAGAACTTGATTGGATAAAAATGAAGCATAATGACATATTTGCAGCATGCAAGTTTTGAATTTAAGCGCAATCCTGTTGATGGATTACTAGTTAATCTGTTTGCTACAATGCTAATCTACATGACACTTTTTTTCTTCGCATTCACTTTATCTTGCCTATTCTATTATGTCAGCATGCATTTTATGAATTTAAATTTTCTGTTTTCCTTAAATTTTATGCTTAGCACTGTTCTTATGTTGATTACAGTGAGTTCTCAGATCCTGTTGTTGCAGCTGGAACTCTTGATTTTCTAAATGTAAACAAGAACAAACTTCTTTTTTCTTTCCCCAACTTACTACCTCAGGTATTATCAATGAATCAGGATTCTTAGCAGATTCTTTTGATAAACATAATGCATTTTAAGGCATTAAAGATGCTGGATATCTTAAGAATTTGCATTGCTTTTTGGAGCATGTTGTTTAAATTTATGAAATTGATGCTATTACTGTCATATGGCTTTAGATGTATATAATATATTTGTTGATAAATAAAAGATTGGAAGTTACTGAACCTATAGAATAGAAATTTTAAATGTACTACGTACTATGCATATATGTAATTTTGTCCCAAAAGCAATTTTGACGTCTGCTGCACTGAATGAAAATTGAAAACCCTCTATATACTTTGTTCCTTCCAAGCATGAGTTAATACATTTTCGTTTGATCATTAACAAATCATATAACGGTGAAGTTAAAACATCTAAATATGCTTGTTCTGTCGAACTACCATTTTTGAGTAATCCTGTTGGAGTTGCTTTATGTTTTTAAGCTCAAAGGTGCCATGTTTATCAGCAATTCATTCTCCTATGTGATTTTACTTACTATAGCTCATCTTCCCTTTGCCAATTATGTATTTTTCTTCTAAATTGAAGCCTTCTAGTTGAAAAATGGACAAATTATGGAATCAAGTATTTATCCCTTTGCATCTCTTACTAATATTCCTTATTTCTTTGTAGTTTTTCCCTTTGCTTCTAAAGCTGATTGCATGGAACGGAGAAAAGTAAGTTCTCCTATCTAAGGTTATTTCCATTTCAGAGGCCTTAGTCTTACGAGTGTTCAGTATGTGGTATATTACCTGAATGGCAATAGCTTACTTTCTCTATGTTTTCCCTTAGGCCTTAGTCTGGCGAACCTTTATCAGTAATAAACAGGCTAAACTGATACTAAATCCATGTGATGTGGTTCACAGAGTAAGCAGTTAAACATACAGTAGTGATAAATGGTTTGTTTTAAAGTGCTATTGAGGATCATCATGTGTGGTTTGCAGATTAGAAAAAGCATTTCTCAAAGTTTTTCCGGGATTGGTATCACCTGGATCATTTCTCCCCCTGTTTCCATCTTTGGTAGATTTGCCAAGTGAGTTTATTGTCTGGGCTTCTCAATTGACTGTATTATCTTCTTGCCTGCACTAATTTCATACACCTTTTCACCTCATTTTGCATTTTAAAACTTCATTTGCATTCATTCTAAGCGCTCTTTAACATAAATAGATTGATGGATGGTTGATATGATAATTTTTATTCCCTTTCCTTTGTTTTGCGCTCTATGTGCTTTCAGCTGGTTTGTTGAATGATGAAGTGAATTTTTCTTCTTTCTTCATAAACTAATTATGCTTTCTGACTTTCATTTGTCTACATTAGTCTTGGTTGTCGCATTGGAAAAGGTAGAACGAAGCTCAGGGTCACTAATAGGAAGCAGTATAGCTTCTATCCAGAAGAGTGCGGCTCCTGAGGTTATGTTATAAATTGTATATTTGAAGTAAAAACTCATTATGTAGTGAAAATGGTAAAACTCCCTTATATGATACAGATGTTACTTGCACTCATGGATGAAGCCTATACGGGTTCTACCATTGGAGATGGAGGAGGAGACTCTGAGTCCGAGGAAAGCAGTACAATTGATGTTGCTGATCCTGTGTTTCTGGAACTTCTTAAGGATGAAAATGATGGACTTGCTGTATGGTCTTCTATTTATAAAACTCCGTTTACAATTAGATGAAAGCAGTTACTATCATGGTATTACTTGAGGAAAGTAGAGTTGTGTAACCATTACAGGCTCTTTTAATTAGGAATTTGTTTCAGTGCTCTTGTAGAGTACTTTGCTATTTAATTTTTAGATTGTTCATTTTCTCTATATCAAGTATTTTGAATTTCTATTAAAGCAAGTAAAAGCAGCACTTTGCATTTCTAAATTAAGGCTAGCTTACTTTAATATTGTACACTCTTCCCATAGTACAATATCATATTTTTTGAGCTATGAATTGTGTCTATAACTAGGTTGACATGGTTTATTTATTTATTTATTTTTACTAATATCCCTTTTCTTTCTGTATTTTGAAATAAGTCGACACTTGACAGAAGATTGATTGTTTCAGGAACGCCATTGGACTTCTCCTGGGGTTGCTGCAGTACTACAAGTTGCAACAAATAGCCCTCAGTCTGATAGATTAAAGCAGATACTCAACATCACACCTCGGCTTCTTGATATGTATTTTACTATAGCTTTGCGCGATGCAAATAACTGTATGTTTTATGTTTTTTTAATCCATTTGATACCCATTTTAGTGCTTATATAACTCTATCTACAGGGTGTTGCTTAATTTTAAGTGTCGATAGTCATTGTTTGTATCTTAATTTGTGTTCTTGCCTCTCTTTTGCAGCATTAATCTGTGCATTAATTCCCATTTTGATGGCTAGAAATTCTACATTATTTCCTGACAAGAACTATATGTATGAGGTTTGTATATATTTTCAAAATATTACTTCTTTTATTGTATTTCTTGTGGGGCTACTATCTTGTGGTTTTCATATTATCTACAGTATGTACTACCCTCTAGATATGTTAATTATTTGGGTCCATACTAAAGTGCTTATGTCAGGCAAGTAAAATGGTTAGCATCATTGTATTTTTGTATGGATTCAAAGCTTTTCTTGTAAATGTACGTGTAATAGGACATCAATTTAGATGCTGAGATTGGAATGGCTTGTATTTCTGAGAAGCTATATTTGTGAAGGTTCGCAGAAGGCTCCTAGAATTCATGCTTGCTTCATTTCAGCGTTCTCCGGATTTTATTGCACTTTTGAAGGTATTATTCACTCAAGTTTCTCCATATATGTTGGTTTTCAAATTTGTACTAAGCATTTACATTAATTGTTACTGAAATTGATGTCTTAAAGGATTGCAATTCTTTTGTCCTTTTTCATAATTATGCTGTAACTTTATTTGGTGTGGTGTTATTATTTTGTATAACTTATGGTCCATTTAACCTTCTGCAGAAGCCTATAGTTGACAGACTCGGGGAAGCATATGAAAGCCCAGAAAAGGTCAATAATTGCATCCCAATTTTCGGTATATTGGTTTGTATGCATTAGGGATCTGACTTCATATGTTTTTTTTCCTTAAATAGACAGAATTGGCGTTACAATTGTGTTGGGCTGTAGGAGAGCATGGTGGGGGTGGTGGATCTCACAAAGATGCAGCTAGGGAACTTTTTGAAAGTCTAGAGCTACTTTTGTATGAAATCCTTTCATCTAGGTAATATTTTGGTAGCTCTTTTTTTATGTTTTCACAAAAAAAAAAAAATATTGTTTCTAATGTTGGTTGTTATATGCTGACTTTATTCTTGGTTTTGGAAGTCGTCTAGGTCTGAGGCAGGAGTCTGTCGACTCTGACAGCAGGAACTTCAGAAAGTCATCACAGTCGAGGCTTCTGTGTTTTGTTATCACAGCTATTGCAAAGCTTGCTACATATCACCGTGAACTATTGCCGAGGGCACGTGTAGCCTTAGGCAAGGTTGTCTGAGTCCAATTTTGGACATTTACTTTGGTCAAATAGTTGTAAAGAAGGCAATGAATTTTCTAACTTAATAATGTTGCTTTAACTAACAATTTTGTATTCTCAGGTTGCTCGATCTCGAATATCAGATTCAAGGGTTTGGAGGCGAGCTCGTGATTATTTGGGATTAACAGATGACCCTGCCATTTGTTTGTCTGTCTTGGGACCTTCCCGGCCATCACATGGGCACCCACACAATCCAGGCACTGTCAACTGGAATGATGGAGGCACAAAAATGATTGCACATATTCCATTTTACATTCTTGGTGAGCAGGAAGGTAAGAGACCATGCCACTTACCCTCCCCCTGTTGTACTACTTTCTTCTGCTTTTGAACAGATGAAATGAATAAGGTTCAGCTCTCTTCCATTACAATCTTCGATTAACTTTATTGTTTCGGATGCAGGTCCACCCTTTCATGATTTTTCGTTTTCAGATATTCTTCCGAGAAGAATATAGCAATGACCTTATCCAATAGAAAGGCATCTCGGGGGTCCTTAATTTTATTGGAGTTGCCAGTTTTGAGATTAATCTTGTAAGTTCATTTTGATTATGGATTTTACTGTTAGCACATTATGGTGCATTCAACTGATGATGATGTATCATAGAATCATAGAACATAAATGGTGTAATTCTACTTCCAAGTTGAATTCTTTGTATACGAGGTGAAAATCAGAGATAAAAATCTAACTTCACTCCTTTTTTCTTTTTTTAATTTCACATTATTAACTTCAATTTTTGGAGTCCTGTGAATTGATAGTGCCTCTTTTATTCTTCCTCCATATATTTATTTCTTATTTTTATATTTCATTATTTTCTTGGAGGAATAAACCTGAATTTCGGTTCAATATGCAATGTTATACATAACTTTGATTTTATGCAATTATACACAGTATACTTCGATTCAATTTTCACAAATCACTATCATCATTTTTTTATATAACATCATTTTTGTGTTTACATATTATATATACAAATAAATTGTATTTATATAATATAAAAAATTAGTGTATCCATTTTTTTAAATATGTAAACGTAAATATTGAAAATAATTATAACATCATTTTTTTTAAATAAGTATACTTATATAATAAAATCAAAGTTTTGTGTATGTCGAAAATTAATGTTTAATGTGTATAATTTTAAAAGATGAAAGTTCATATTGTGCATTACAACTCCCAACTCTTAAATTCTTAAACAACATAATAAAGAAGTCTAATATTGTGCATTGGTTTCTATAAGCCTATTGCTAAAAGAAAGTGTCCTCTCAAAAGCTCTTCTAAAACATTCCTTTAAGAAAGCTACAGTTTCTGTATGAACTTCCCTTTCGAGTTCCAAACTCCTTGGTTTACATAACTTACATCCACAACAATTTCAAAAGAAGCCATTAATTCTTGCAACTCATAAAACAAATATAAATCCATTAGTACCTGCAGCAACATGCCAACAAAAAGAAAAGCTCAAGACTTAGCAATGGCATCACCTTATGCCAAATAGCATAGCATCCTTGATTGAAGCAATGATTTTTGATAAGAAAGCATCAGTGATTTTGAGCACCGACGGTGGCATATATTCATCGTTGGTTAATCTATCGACGCTTTGAAACGCTAGGGTTAAGATACTTCCCACGGCTCCATTTCCTTGCCCAGGTGCCTTATCATGCATAATGCTGAACCCTGATGTCAAAATAGATGCATATTTTGGGTTACAACCATTCAAGATTTTTCTCATGGCCTTGAATTTCATCGGCGTGTATACAATATACGACCCAGTTTCGTCGGTGTAGCTTTCTTGGAGATACATTATCTCGACCACGTTTGGTGATGACTGCAAATTTAGGAGTATGCTTATTAGTTAGTTCATGGAGGAAATTGTGATGAGAAAAAAAGAAAAGGAAATGAATAAAACACTTACGTTCACTTGCATAACGGAAACTCGATTTTTAGGATTTTCACCGTTACTGACATAGACAACTTGTCGAACATGTCGTTGGTTTGAAAGCAAATCCCACTACATAATTTTACGCACCAGAATCCATCCATGAAAAGTTACATGTTCAGTGGAGTAATATATATACACATATATGTTTGTATACATGTATGCATGCAGACAGGAGTAAAAGAAAATAAACAAATATATGTAAGTTTTACATACCCTGTTTCTTGTACGTTCATGACGAAGAAAATCAAACAGAACCTCCACCGGAACCGGGAGTTGAATTGAAGTTGTGAAGATTACAGTTTTACTGGAAGGCTTCCCGGGAACCTTTAATATATCTCCATATCTCAACCTAACATTTGGAGCAGCAAAGTTTTGAGGTAACCCCAACCATACATTCTCAGAACATGAATTAATATTGTTGAAAAAATTCTTAGCCATCTTTTCAGCCAACTTCAGCAGACTTTCCCTCCCTTCCGGTGGTACGGAAACTGTTTTCCCAAACAAATCAAATTACATCAACAAGTGATGATTAAGTTGGTGCATGTAATGTAAAGAGAAAGCAGGAATAAATTAAAATATTTACACCCAGCAGTTGTAGGAGCGGTTCTAGCCATTGAAGTTGTGAGCCATTGACAATGCCTGTTGATTATTGCAATCCATCGTTTGGCACTAAATGCAAAGCCTGAGCTAACAATGGGACGAAAGAGAGGGTGAAGTGATTTGTTATCAACTTCAACATGTTCAATCCATGTTACCTTTGACCTTCTATTGCCTACTTCTTGGATTACACAGCCTGATGGCCTTCTTCGAAACAGTGCTTGTGGATATGAGAATAAATTCTCCAAGGAAACATCAACCACTCCCCATGTTCCATTTGTGTGCTTTTTACAGTACCTTGCAAAATAGCTTTGTCTAGCTGGTATTAATGGTGTACACTGATGAAACTCTGCTGATATCTGATGAGAAAACAAATAAAATGGATTTTGGAAGACTAGTTACTATATATAGGTAAGATAACTACGTAATTATCTCGAATACACTAATTATTAGAGGAAAAACAAAGAAATCGATCGTGAAGAATCTTTCAAGAATTATAATGGCATCTAATGATTCTCCTAACCCCTAAAACAAATAAATGGGTTTTTGGAAGAGAATCATTAGTTAGTTGCTATATATAGGCAACACAAATACGTAATTATCTCAAATATATTCATTATAAGAGAAAAAATAAACGAATGAATCGTAATGAATACATTAATTATCAGAGAAAAATAAACTAATGGATTATAATTAAGTATATAAATTATGAGAACAAAGAAATAATCGATCATAAAGAATCTTAAAAAACTATACCCACAATTAATGATTTCTTAAACTCTAAATCGAAACCTTGTAGTTAACAAGAAAAATTATTCGACTATGAAGCAACTCTTTCCTTAATTTTTTATGGGATACTTTCTTTTTATATATGAATCGTTTCAATCACTTTATTTAAAATAAGATTTTATAAAACAATAAGATATTAAATAAATGTTTCAATAACAGTATCTTAAACAAAACAATAGTGAATTTATGAAGTATTTATTATAAAACACCAACGATTTTCGATTGGCCAATAGTGGAAAATTTCATGCATGCATTACTGTTGAGATATGTCATGAATCAAATAAAACTAGAGAAAAAAAAGGGATAAATAATAAAAATATACACGAATTTTGATTCAATGTGTATTGTAATACTTGAATTTTGATTTTGTGTGATTAATATATATAAAATTCTGGTTTAATTAAAATTTCACAAATCACCGATGCTGTTATTGACAAAACATCATTTTATATTTTCTATCATAAATAATTTTTTCTATCAATGTAAAGATAAATAAGGTTTACCACTTGAAGAACTCCATTGTAGCTCCCATCAACACTTTCTAATATAACTCCTAACAGTCTTGTCCTCGAGACAATGCTGTAAAATGTTGTCGCCCATTGTTTCTAATAACAAGAATATGGAAAACGTTAGTTCATTAACAGCTTCATAATTGAGTAAACTTATAAAATGAAATGGAATAAGGGGAAACAAAAGCCCTACCATATCCATGAGCAATTCGATGATGTTCATAGGATTCATCTTAACAAATGCAGTCTCTCGAGAAGTTTCGATATTCAAAGACTCGAATTCGAGTTTCAAAGAGGATGATGGGACATCTTGATAGAAGTTACAGTTGTAATAAAAGCTTAGAGAACATTGGGGTTCACCAACTTCGACCATCCTCATTATTTGTTCCATTGTTGCATCAAAGCTACCAAATTCCCTCAAGTATTGAAGCTCATTTAGAGTCTTCATTCCACCATTTCCATTGCATTGCCATAGTGGTTCACCCATTATTGCCAACTTAAACAGTTCTTCCATGGCTTTCATAGCTTGTTCGATGATTTTGTTCTTGTTCATATCATCTTCTATCGAGACTGTCATAAGAAGATCACTTGCTCGGTTCATATGATTGGATTTATCATTTGTCGATGATTTTGAACCCGGTGAATTTTTTGGGGATGGAGGATTATACAATGAAGGGGAGCCAAAATCTTCATTATTTTGTAAAAAATAATCCTCCTGAGAAATAAAACATCAACAAGTGATTGAGATAATAAGGAAAAATGACTTAATTTTTCATTGTATTATGTTTTCATCATAAGGAAATGAACTTAAAGTCTTCACTTGTATCGAAATCAAGAGGCTTTAACTTAATGATTTTCTTTACAAAATGATATTTGTTTTGGTCATCATTATGAAATGGACTTCAAAATCTAGGGTTCTTTTTTTATACTATTGGCATTTCTATTGAAATAAACAGGTCTCAACTTCATGAATTTCTATTCAAAATGATGTTTCTTTTCAAATAGACTTCAAAATCTAGGGTTTTTTTTAATACTATTTTCATTTCTATTGAAATAAATAGGCTTCAACTTTTTGTTTTTTTTTTTAAATGACATTATTTTGGTCATCAAATAAACTTTAAAATCTAGAGTCTTTTAATTTTATTTTCACTAGTGTTGAAATAAACAGACCTAACTTTCTTTTCAAAATGATATCATCAAATAGACTTCAAATTCTAGGGTTTTTTTACTCTAAAAATTTTGGGTTTTTTTAAAAAGAAGTGATTAACATGTGCCTTAGCTTCATTGATTTGCTTTAGGAATGATTAGAAATATTTTATGTTTAACAAATTAGATCAGATTTAACTTAACGATACTAATATATTTTCTGACAAAGTATCAAAAGAAAAAAAAAACATAAAGAAAATAAAAATTTACCACTGGATTCATTTCAAGAGGAGGATTTACACCTAATTGAAGAACTGCTGGTGACGCCACCACATATCCAGGAGTTGCTTGTAACCCCACCACAGGACTAATTGCCAATTAAAAACAAGAAAAAAAGATTAAACTCTTGCCATATCCATTTTTGAAAAAAAAAAAATCCTTAAGAAAACTAATAATAATTAACTTTATATGAAAAAATAAAAAAATTTTCTTCAGAGAAAGTAAAATTAAGAATCATACACTTCCAAAATGTTGTTTTGCTGGATATCATCACTCATGCTATCACCATTTTCATCTATATTGGTCATCTAAAAAAACAAAAAGAAGAACAAGAACAAGTTTAGTTTAATTTACCTAAAAATTTATGTTAAATTCTTTTTTTCCTTGAACCAACATCAATCAAAATGATAGAATTTTCTTTTTGAAAAATCCAAAATAAAAAATTTAAAAAACAGATAAAATCATCTATAAATATTTAATCAAACTAAAAAAATTAGTTTAAATTTACCTAATAATCTATCTTTCTGCACATTCTTAATTTTTTTCCCTAAACCAACATCAATCAAAATAATAGAAAAATATTTGAAAATACAAAAAAAAAAAAAAAAAAAAAAAAAAACCATACCTTAGACAAAAAGTGATGAACAAATTTATCTTCGTTTTAAAGAGTAAAAAACTGAATTTAGGTCTTGAAACTCTGGTTATAGTTTGAAGTCAGTTTTGTTAGGGTGTCTGCTGCAATATGCAATTTTGTTGATTCTGGAAAGGCTGTTGTTCCAACGCCTTAATTTTGTAATACTTTGAATGAGTAAAAAAAAAAAATACTTGAGAGGGAAAATAAGAGGTAAGTAGGAAATAAGGGTTGGGACAAGAGTGACTTGATAATTCTTTGAAATATAATTGATTAAAGGTCTTAATGGACAATTCTTATAAGCGTGCGTATTTTTAGTTTTTGCTTTCTATTTTCAGGGTAATGCTTTTTTTTTTTTGGTAAAATATAAATTTGAAATTATTAAATCCTTATTTTTATACTATTTTCTTCTTTTATATTAAATGCTTTTTCATATTAGCTTAATTTAGTTTTGAGCATAAATTTATATAAAAATATTTGTATATACATGCGATAATTGTTAGGGTTGAATGCAGGCAATAATGAAGATTTGATTATTAAAGATTGCAGAAATATAATTGAGAATGGAACTTGGTGAGACAAAAGGATCTTTTTTTAGATTTAAGTGTGGCGTCTAAGCTTATGAAACTATTATTCGAAAAGTTTGGTTTTTGGAAATCGTTGTTTTCCCCTTCTAGTGGTGGTATTCTGTTTTCAGGATGAGATCAAATTTATACAACAATCTAGTCAGTACGTGAATTAATAGCGATCTTTGTGTCATTTATGATGATTGTGTTTACCATTAGGAACAAATACGACTCCATTAGTACCTGCAGCAACATACCAACAAAAAGAAAAGCTCGAGACTTAGCAATGGCATCACCTTATGCCAAATAGCATAGCATCCTTGATTGAAGCAAATGCGGTCTCTCGAGAAGTTTTGATATTCAAAGGCTCGAATTCGGGTTTCAAAGAGGATGAGGGTACATCTTGCTCGAAGTTACAGTTGCAATCAAAGCTTAGGAAATATTGGGGTTCACCAACTTCGACCATCCTCATTATTTGTTCCGTTATTGCATCAAAGCTACCAAATTCCCTCAAGTATTGAAGCCCATTTAGAGTCTCCATTCCACCCTTTCCATTGCGTTGTCATAGTGGTTCACTCATTATTGCCAACTTAAATAGCTCTTCCATGGCCTTCATAGCTTGTTCGTTGATTTTGTTCTTATTCAAAAGCTCCTACCGAGACTGCCATAGTAAGATCACTTGTTCGATTCATATGATCGGGTTTAATATTCATCGATGACTCTGAACCCGATGAATTTTGTGGGGATGGAGGATTATACAATAAAAGGAAGCCAAAATCTTCATTATTTTGTAAAAAGTAATCCTCCTGGGAAATGAAACATCAACAAGTGATAAGGAAAAAATGAGTTAATTCTCATTGTATTATGTTTCCATAATAATGAAATGGACTTAAAGTCTAGGGTATATTCTACTGTTTTCACTTGTATCGAAATCAAGAGGAATCAACTTAATGTTTTTTTTTTTTACAAAATGATATTTATTTTGGCCATCATTATGAAATGGACTTAAAGATTTAGGATTTTTTTTTTATACTATTTCATTTCTATTGAAATAAACAGGCTTCAACCTCATGATATTCTATTCAAGATGTTTCTTTTTAAATAGACTTCAGAATTTAAAGTTATTTTAACATTATTTCCATTTTTATTGAAATAAATAGGCTTCAGCTTTCTGATTTTCTTTTCAAAATGACAATTATTTTGGTCATCATCAAATCAAATAAACTTCAAATTCTAGGGTTTTTTTTAACTCTAAAAAAATTTAGGTTTCTTTTCCGAAAAAAGTGATTACCATGTCCCCTAACTTCATAAATTTGTTTTAAGAATGACTAGATTTTTTTTTTTTATGTTTAGCAAATTTGATCAGATTTAACTTAAGGATACTAATATATCTCTAACAAAGTATCAAAAATATATATAAAAAAAATAAAGAAAATTAAAACTTACCACTGGATTCATTTCAAGAGGAGGATTTAGTCCTAATTGGTTATAATTAACCTCAATTTCATACCCCAAGAGTTGCTTGTAAACCCACCATAGGACTAATTCCCAAAAGAAAACAAGAAAAAAAAAATTAACTCTTGCCAAATCCATTTTTGAAAGAAAAATCTGTTGGGAAAATTAATAATAATTAACTTCATACGAAAAAGAAATTAAAATTAAGAAACACTTACACTTCATCCCCTGCAACAATTATATTTTGAATATTATCAAAATAATCATTGTTGAGCACTTTCAAAATGTTATTTTGTTGGATATCATCACTCATGTTTTCACCATTTGTACCTGTATTGGTCATTTATAAAAAAATTAGTTTAATTTACAGAAAAAAAATATCTATCTATCTATCTATAAATTTTTAAATTCTTTTCCCCCGAATCAAATTGATAGAAACCTTTTAAAAATACAAAATAAAAAGTTTTGAAAAAAGATAGAATCATCTATAGATGTTTAATTAAACTAAAAAAAATATTTTAATTTACCTAATAATCTATTTATCTGCAAATTTTTAAATTTTTTTCCCTAACCCAATATCAATCAAAATGATAAAAAAATCTTTGAAAAATATAAAAAATAAATTAAAAAAGCACATGGATATGTATTTTAAACAATTGATAAAAATCATTTGTAAAAAATAAATTATCTGTAAAAAATCATACCTTAAACTCATTATGTGGTACAAATGGTAAAATTTCATTATATGATACAAATGCTATTCGCACTCATGGATGAAGCCTATACGGGTTCTACCATTGGAGATGGAGGAGGAGACTCTGAGTTCGAGAAAAGCAGTACGATTGATGTTGTGTAACCATTAGGTACTTGTTTCTCAATTCTCTTGTAGATTACTTTTCTTTTTAATTTTTAGATTGTTCATTTTCTCTATATCAAGTGTTTTGAATTTCTATTAATGCAAGTAAAAGCAGCACTTTGCATTTCTAAATTAAGGCTAGCTTACTTTAATATTGTACACTCTTCCCATAGTACAATATCATATTTTTTGAGCTATGAATTGTGTGGTTGATGTTGGAGCTCAATTTTGTCTAGGCTCAATTCCAAAATTAAATCGATAAATTTTTTGTTTTAATGTCTAAATTATAAAATTAGTTGTCCAATTATAAATTTTGAGTCTACCTAAACCAATGACCCAATTATAAAAATAGCCCAAACTTAAAAACAACCCTAATTTCCCAAGCACATTTTCAGCTGCTCCTATGTTGCCCCCCACTTGCCTCTGCAATCATTGACACCGTCGAAAGCACCACCCATTACCATCATCACTTGCAAACAAAAGGAAGACAAAATGACAACATAGAAAAACAGCCAATACATTGTAATATTTGGCTATAAAAGCCGTATGAAAAAGATTTGGAGGGGCTCTTTTCCTGCTCCGATTTTTGTAGGAAAAATGAACATTGAGCAATAACAAACAAAAATAGCAAAAATTTTAGTTTATGTGTTTGTTTTATTTTACATGTATATATATACATACACGTATGTACATATATAGATAGATGTACATTTTTATTTTATTTTTACTTTATATACATTCCCGCATACATATATATGATTTTATGATTTTTATATATATACATGCATGTACATAAATATATATAAAAATATGCATCTTGATTTCTATTTTTGTTTACTTACACATTGTGCATATATATACAAATATTTATCTTGATTTTATCTCTATTTTTTTTCATACGTGTATATATATATGTAAATAGATATTCATCTTTTTTTATTATATTTATATATGTAAAAAAGGGGCTAGAATAGATTCGAAAAATATAAAAAATAAAATAAAAAAATCACTTCTTTTTAACCTTTTTGAAAAACCAAGGCTCGATTTTGTTAGATCGGAGCCCGATCTGCGACTTGGAAGTGAAAAAATAAAAAAGAGAATTTTTTTTTACCTTGGGCCGCCATGCACGGCAGTGACGACGGCGGCGGCGGGGATGTCCGGCAGTGGTCTGCGGTTGGAGATGGCTCACCTAAAAAAGAAAAAAAAGAAAGAAGAAACTAAGGAGAGAGAAGAGAGGATTTTTGGTTTTTTTTGAATAAGAGAGTGTGAAATGAAAAAAAAAAAAAAAGGGACAAAGGTGGTTATGTAGGGAGCTAAAACGACGTCGTTTTGGCTTCGGCATCCAAGCCTCAAAACGACGTCGTTTTGGCATAAGGCTTAAGAATCATATTTTTAAAAAATGGGTTATTTCCTCATTCGGTCCTTCCACATTTTTTGATTTCTACAATTAAGTCATAATACTTTTTTTATTTATTTTTAAATTAACCCATTAATTTCATTTCATTTTCGATTTAATCCCTTGACTTTTTGAAAGCTTAGGAAGCTGCCACGTGTCCCTAACTTGGCTTATTTATGCAATTGGTCCTTCCCCTTTTATTTTTGCTCTAATTTTCCCCTTAAATTAAGTTTTGTTTTATTACAAAATTAGCCCAGGAATTTTAAATGATTTTCAAATTAGTCCTTCGACTTTTGAACACCCGAGAGGCTGCCACGTGTCACCATGATTTGGTTTTATTACCTTAAGGGTCCCTAAACTATCCAAAAATCATATTTTGACCCCTAAACTTTTCCAAAAATTCCATTTTTAACCCTAATTTTTCCAAAAATTACCATTTTATCCCCGAACTTCCAAAAATTCCATCTTTAACCTCGATTTTTCCAAAAATTACTATTTTAACCTCGAACTTTCAAAAATTCTATTTTTTACCCTGATTTTTCCAAAATTACCATTTTACCCTCGAATGTTTAAAAATTCCATTTTTAACCTCAAACCTTTCGAAAATTACCATTTTGTTCCCGAAGCATTCAAAATTACCATTTTACCCCCGAGCATCCAAAAATCACATTTTTTACTTTATTTATTTTGCTTTTCTTCCTCTTCAATGTTTTTATTTAGTTGTTGATTATATGCTTTTGTATTTCGTAGTTTTTTATTTTTGTATATCATTTATCTGCTTAATCATTTTCGTTTCGTGTTATTTAACATTCGTTATTAATTACTCATTCATATTAAACTCATACATTTATTTTCAAAATTATTTTTAAGAAACCTTTAAAGTCGAGGCAATATTCTTTTATTTCGAGTTTTGAAAATTTGTGCCTTAATTTACTAGGCGCGATTTTTCTTCAAATCGGAATAATCGAATACCCTTAAATCGAGACAATGTTTCTTTGTCTCTGATTCTAAAAATTTGTGCATTAACTTTCTAGGTGCGACTTTTCTTCAAATCGAGATAATTGAACATCCTTTTCCAAAGTTTAAAAAGTTTACAACAAAAGAAAGCTCGTTATTTCTGGATCTAGAAATGTTATGTCCTAACTCACTGGATGTGACTTTCTGTCTCGATCACCTCGAAATAGTGGACTTCCAAACAAAAATCAATTTCTATTAAGTGCAACTCATGCATTCAAGGATCGTATTTTATACTTTATTCGAGTTTTCAAAATTTTACAAATTAAGACCCGAAAGTAATCAATGTGGTGCCAATTTTGGGCGTATGAGGGTGGTAACCCTTCCTCATGCGTAACCGACTGTCGAACCTGTTTTCTGGATTGCGAAGACTAAAATATTTTTCAAAACGGATTTTAACGTTTTGTGGTGATCCAATCACACCAAATAAAATATTAGTGGCGACTCTCATTTTCCAATTTTAAAACAATTTTTGAAACACGTTTTTCAAAAAATGGTTTCAACAGCTTGGCGACTCCACTGGGGAAATTTTTAAAAATAAACGAGAGTCAAGCCAAGAATGATTATTTTCGGGTCTTTTTTGAAAACTTTTAAAGCTTCGGTTTTGTTTAATATACGATCCTCGGCACCTTGGTGTGATATTATATTATGTTGATATTGCTAGTATAAACTTGCATCCATATGCATTTTGTTACTACCCTTTTAAGTGGAAGCGGGAAACTACTCCTTCGTGAGATCTTCACCTCCGTGCAAGATAGTGAATCGCTTTCGGGATTACATCCGTACCCATGTTTTCGTGAAGTTTTCACTTCCGTGCAAACATGTGGGAAATGTGTCCCCCTAAACCGAACTCGTTCGTATGAGCCTGTAATGGGTGAGGATTGAGGAATCTACTGGTTTAGGTACCCCTACTTTAGAACTTGAACCGCATATAATGAGCCTTAAGTGCCTGTCTTAGGAAGGAATTACACCAAGTTGTTAGCAGTCGCCCAAGACTAGAATCCTTATATCCGTATTTTGTTGACTTGTGTTCTCTTTCGCCTTTTTGATTATTTTTGCTTGCATTACATCCTCATACAAAGAGAGTTATAGTTCTAAGCTCAATTACTAAATAGAATACCTGGTCATAAGAAAACGGGTACCTTGATGAAATAGAAGATAATATGGTCGGGCTTATATGGCAAAGATCGTGTAACCATCTGAGTTCTGGCCTAAGTACGAGAAGTGATTGACCACTCAACCTTTTCAAATGATATTATGGACTGAAGGTCAGAGATAAGCTAATACTATTTGAATGACTTTTTACGGAGATTAAGTCTTTTGAACGCCGCTACACGACCATATACGTATCTATTTTATGTAAAGGAATTTGATTTCTAGTAAGGTTTTTCTAATAGAATTGAGCTATAAATCAATACCTTTCTTACGCATTCATGTATTCATAAGCACCACATTTTATTAACTTATGTAATTCTATACAAGCCTACCTTGAGTGAGATTATGTCAAGCCTTCAATGGTCGCACGAAAAAGGTAAGAGACATGATTACATTCTTGTTTCTTTGCTTATAATTGCAATTTATTTCAAGTTTTATTCTTGTATTAATTACACTAACTTGTTCATTTTGAATCTATTTGCATTGCATCTTCATTCAAAGGTGTTGATTCATGTTCTATTTCCAAATAGAGAACTAGTCATAAGAGAACAGATTCCTTGATACGATAGAAATTAACGTGGTCATGCGTATATGGTAAAAGAAAAATAACAACGCAAAAGGGACGACCTACAAAGGGGCACATATCAAAGTTTTTGGATTACACCCAAATAAATGAAACTCTTAACAGTTTACAAGAGCTGAATGAAGTATGGAAGACAAAACAAAGCAGATGTCCAATCACGAATATGTTGACTTACTCGATGTCGAAAGGAATAGGCATCAATTTCACTTAGCATTGGAGTCCAACTTCTAACGACTTCACATTTGGAAAGGAAGACATGATAGAAGAGTACATCACTCTACCCTGATGCCCGAGGATTCAAAATAATAAAACCTGCCTCGAACATGATGAACACCCTTACTTACTTAAGGTTAAAGTAGAGATGCACCTTTTTCGAGTCCTAACACAGTATTGGGATTCAATTTAGTTGCTTCACCTCTAGAAGCATGGACATACTGTAAGATAATAAACTACATTGCTCCACTGCTCAAGAACTCAAGTTGATAAGGTCTACCTTAGATGAGCGAGCATTAGGTTGCAACCCTGATTAAGGAAAAAGAAGAGAACAAGTACTTTACTTTGGAAAGCTTACAAGACATAACACTCAGATGAAAATGTCGACGTCTTCACCTCAAACACATATAAATTAATCGTCTTCCCTAGAGTATTGGGGGCACGTAAGAGGATGTGGTTGTAGATTGGTTTATCAGACTTGATAAGTGAATCGCTCATGTTCTAACAATCCTAGCTAGTAAATGCTTGTCGATGAGGAGATAAAGCAAGATTTATCGAACGCAGATTTTTTATAGTCATTTTTGAAAATAAGAAAGGTCTTTCATCAAATATTCTCTGAAGACTACTCTCTATTGACGGGATTTATGACTGTTCAAAGACAATACGACATTGCCAAAGACATTTGGAAATAAACGAGAAATGATCCAGCACTCTTAGGGGCAAGTCTAAGATAGGGACCATATCGCAAGCAATAACTCCACCAAGTGCAAGAAAAGGCTAACCATTTGCAGACTTTAGCCATTCAAGACTGACACCTTGGATTGGAAATCAAGATCAAACTAAAGCGAATTAACTTAGAAGATTAAGACTTTGAGCATTAAGGCATGACCATACATGTATCTGCCTTATGTAAAAGAATTTGCTTTCTAGTAAAGTTGTCTAATGGAATGAAATCAAGAATCAACACCTTTTGCATGCATTTTACTATTCATTTACATTACACTTCATGTATTAAATTTCAATGAAATCCTTCATATTTGAAACACTCGTGTGAAATAGAGTCATAAACCCTAAATGAAAACTGAGAGGAAACTTGATAAATCAAAATAGGGAATGATAAAAATTTGAGAAAAAGTCATGGAACCTGTTGAGAGTTCGTTCCTGGACCTTCGGAAGTGTTTTGGACAACTAGACTGTGGAAGAGTTTCCTGTAGTTTTAAGACTTTTCTAGGAAAATATTCAGAATACACTTATCACTCTAAGCCCGAGAGTAATAGGGATCCTTTTATAAATGACACATGACCACTATCTTTTATGTCAATAAAAATGATGCATTATTTCGTCCCATTTGACAAATACCTTACCATTCTTAATCATTCTTTCGTTCAATTATTCTTTGGATCTTCTTTTGTCTTTATGCTAGGTTCCTTGATATCAAGGATACGAGCAACACTGCTGTTAACTTAAACCCTTTTGAGTAAGACATGTGTCCAGAAAAAAACTCTGAGGCTTTGAAAATGATCAAGAATATAACTTGTCTTCCAATTTGCTACAGATGTTTGAGCAAGACACAAAACAGACATCATCTTGAAGAGTCATGATTTTAAGTAAGAATTGAGACATGAGTCTTTGTAAAAACAAGGCAAGCTACTTCGAGAATCCAAAGGTCTTCGCATGATCCTATCAAAGCATGCCAGGTTTGACGAACCGATGTTGTGACATATAAACTCTCATAAAAGAAGAATGCAATCCAATTCAATAGAAACTTGAAAAATTGAGGCTAGACGTGTTATCAAAAAAAAAAAAATGGGTCGAAATCCGCAGAGGGCATTTTAAAACCCAATAAAAAAATTTAAAAATGAAAAGAAAGAAAAGGAAGGAAAAGTCAAAGATGAAAACCCACAAAGGGCATCTTGAAAATTTATTTCCCATCATCTTTCCATGTTGTGGCCTCTTTATATGTGAAGAATGGACACCATCGAGCCAACTTTGCAAAAGAGTTTCTAATGTGCATAAATTCGTTACTACTTCCCAGGTTAATTGGCGGTTAAGTAGATTATTGAAAATGAGAGATTATGTGCCGGTATGGAATGCTAAGAAAGGATCATATCCAACGATGACTTGAATTTGAGCAATAGCACGAGAGCAAATTTTACAGCCAATTTAAGAACAAATATCACGACTCAGCACCACATCGAAAAAAACAGGTGAATGAGGCATTGAAGGAGACCAATAAGAACATCAAAAGGATTCATAATAGAGACCTACAAAGGCTTGACATGAGAAATCACCATTCGTCTTCGAGGCTTCATCAGGCTTCTATCAGAACATCCACAGGGGCAACACATTTCTCACTAGAATGAAAGTCGTCCTACCCATTGAAGTCGAGATCCTTTCCCTCCAAATTTTGTTAGAACTGATGAAGCAGAATGGATTCAATCCAAATGTAGTCAGCTAAACTTGATTGAAGAGAAGATACTAAAATTCATCCGTCATTATTCAAATGACAAGGGTTTACGAAAAAGAAGGATCAGCTTTAGAGAATTCCATGAGAGAGCACTGATTTTAAAAAGGATTTGACTTAGAAACGTCTTCTAAGGAAAATGGGTGTTGAATTAGAAAAGGCCTCATGAGATGAAGAAAGTATTATTGGAGAAGCTTTGATTTTGATCAAAATGAACGGCAAAGACCTGCCCAACTCTGTAAACTTGGATTCAATGAACAAAGAAAAAAGAAAAAAGAAGAAGAAGAAGAAGAAAGCAAAAGAAAAAGAAAAAGAGAAAAAAGGAAAAACAAGAAGAAAAAACAAAAATAGAAAAAGGGGAGAGGTCGAGGTGAAAATTCGTAAAGGGCACCTCGAAACCTAAGGAGATTTGAGTTGAAAACTGGAAAGGGCGGCTCAAATTTGAATAAGAAAAAATGGGGCATGAAGTGGTCCTCTCTCTCAAAGTAGCAAGGTGGAGAAACTTTACACCTTGAGGCATTTACGAAGTACTCCGAGTTTCATGGACATATATCAAGCTCAGAATGGTCCTCATTAAGTTTGCTAAGTGAAGCTCATACTTTATCTGGGGCACCTAACCCTATTTTTAATTCATGTGAGTTTTGCCTCCAATAAAATTTCATTCGCCTTGCGGCCATGCTCAAGCAAATTCTATACCAAAATTGTGATTATTGAACCAACGATATTTTCATTCATGCGACCTTTGTTTGCAATCAAATTCAATTTCATCCATCTTATGGCCTTGTTCAAGCATCTTTGCATTTGAAATAACGGTTAGTGGTCAATAATATAAGGAATAGAAGGATTTCTGCATATCATTCTAGAAAATTCCTAAATAGTACAAGGACCTGAAACATGACCACTAGTTGGAAATAACACAAACTTAAGGGATAGAAGAGTTTTGAAACGAATATGACTATCTCTTTAGGTTCCATGAAAGAGAATATCATATCAAAAAAGAACATGATAACACATCAGTGATAGGACTTAGACAAACGATGAACAATGTCGACCTAAGGGCTAAGATAAAATCATTTCTTAGAAATGACATTTTTACATTCATCATTTATATCCACCTACTTAGGAGCATTTGATTCATCCTGATCATGACATCCTAACAATTTGGTCTACATTAAGACCCATTAGAAGCATATTCCACATGTTTCATTACCGCGAAATGGCGAAATGAGTTGAGAAAAACACGAAGACACAAAGGGAAAGGTTTAAGTCGCAACGTCGAACCTAGTACCTCAGAGACATGAAGGGAAAAATTTAAGCCGCAACGACGAATCCAGTACCACGAAGACACAAAAGGGAAAGGTTTAAGTCGCAATGGAAACCTAGTACCTCAAAGACATGAAGGGAAAGATTTAAGCTGCAACGGCGAATCTAGTACCACGAAGACACAAAAGGGAAATGTTTAAGTCGTAATGGCGAACTTAGTACCTCAGAGACATGAAGGGAAAGATTTAAGCCGCAACGGAGAATCAAGTACCATGAAGACACAAAGGGAAAGGTTTAAGTCGCAATGGCGAACCTAGTACCTCAGAGACATGAAGGGAAAGATTTAAGTCGCAACGGTAAATTCAGTACCACGAAGACACAAAGGGAAATGTTTAAGTCGCAACAGCGAACCTAGTACCTCAGAGACATGAAGGGAAAGATTTAAGCCACAACGACGAATCCAGTACCACGAAGACACAAAGGGAAAAGTTTAAGTCGCAACGACGAACCTGGTACCTCAGAGACATGAAGTAAAAATTTAAGCCGCAACGGTGAATCCAGTACCACGAAGACACAGAGGGAAAGGTTTAAGTTGCAACGGTGAACCTTGTACCTCAGAAGCATGAAAGGAAAATTTAAGCCGCAAAGACGAATTTAGTACCATGCGGATTGAAGCAGTAATAGCAAATTTAATGCCACAAAGGAGCAGATTAAAGTCGTGACTGTGAAGCTCCTACATCGAAAGATACAGGTCAAATAACGAATCTTTATCTCTCTGAAGTTGTAGTAAGAGCAAGATGAAGTTTCGACATCAAATCCTATCTTCCTGCAATTACGGTGGAGTTGGATTCAAATCACATCATTCCAGAAGGACAGATTGAAAACCTCGATCTTTTACCCCGAGCCTAGGGCAGATCATCATCAACAATCATTCGATCTCTTACCTCGAGCCAGTGGCAGATCATCATCAACCAATCTCTTACTCGATCATGGGGTAAATGGCAATCATTCGAAGTGATAAATTGGACATCTTCCTGGCAAAACACAAAGAAGTATACCAACTCGAAGCTCAATATGAGCAAATCTTCGAACCCCAGTGTCCTGATGAAATACTAAGAAGCAGGTCAAAGCAATAAAATGGTTAGCTTCTTGATGAGATACAGAGAAGTGAACCAGATCCGTCTTCTTGATGAAACACGGAGAAATGGATCAAAACAAGTGATGCAGTCATCTTCCTGATGAGATACTGAGAAGAAGACCAAATCAATAGCACCAAACCACTGAAGTTGCGAGCAAATCGAATGAAGCTATAGTAGCAAATTTTAAAATTGCCTCAAGGCAAGATGGAATCATAAACGCTGAAGGTAGAGAAGCAGATGCAGTAGGGTTGAACGACCGATGAAGTGAAGAGCGGACCAGTGGAAGAAAGAGCGTCGAAGAAATGAGACTTGTCAAAATTGGGCCTCCTTTTGGTCTTTGCTCCGTTCCTGTTACACAGCAACGAGCAAAGAGGGGCAGCTGTTGGAGCCCAATTTTGTCCAGGGCCTAACTCCAAAATTAAATTGATAATTTTTTTGTTTTAATGTCCAAATTACAAAACTAATTGTCCAATTATAAATTTTGAGCCCACCTAAACCAATGACCCAATTACAAAAATAGCCCAAACTTAAAAACAACCCTAATTTCCCAAGCACCTTTCTAGCCGCTCCTATGCTGCCCTTCACTTGCCTTTGCAACCACTGACACTGCCGAAAGCATCACCCACTACCATCATCACCTGCAAACAAAAGGAAGACAGAATGACAAGATAGAACAGCAGCCAATACATTGTAATATTTGGCTATAAAAAAGCGTATGAAAAAGATTTGGAGGGGCTCTTTTCCTGCTTCGATTTTTGTAGGAAAAATGAACATTGAACAATAACAAAAATAGCAAAATTTTAGTTTATGTGTTTGTTTTATTTTACATGTATATATATACATACACGTATGTACATATATAGATAAATGTACATTTTTATTTTATTTTTACTTCATATACATACCCGCATACATATATATGATTTTATGATTTTTATATATATACATGCATGTACATAAATACATATAAAAATATACATCTTGATTTATATTTTTGTTTACTTACACATTGTGCATATATATATATATACAAATATATATATTGATTTTATCTCTATTTTTTTTTCATACGTATATATATACATATATGTAAATAGATATTCATCTTGTTTTTTATTATATTTATATATGTAAAAAAGGAGCTAGAATATATTCGAAAAATATAAAAAATAAAACAAAAAAATCACTTCTTTTTAACCTTTTTGAAAAACAAAGGCTCGATTTTGTTAGATCGGAGCTCGATTTACGACTTGAAAGTGAAAAAATAAAAAAGGGAATTTTTTACCTTGGGCCGCCGTGCACGACGACGACGACGGCGGCGATGGTGACGTCTGGCGGTAGTCGACGGTTGGAGATGGCTCACCAAAAAAAGAAAAAAAGAAAGAAGAGACTAAGGAGGGAGAAGAGAGGATTTTTGGATTTTTGAAGAAGACTGTGAAAATGAAGAAAAAAAAAGGGACAAAAGTGGGTTATGTAGGGAGTCAAAACTATGTCGTTTTGGCTTTGGCATCCAAGCCTCAAAACGATGTCATTTTGGCATAAGGCTTAAGAATCAAATTTTTTAAAAATGGGTTATTTCCTCATTCGATCCTTCAATTTTTTTGATTTTTACAATTAAGTCCTAATGCTTTTTTTATTTATTTTAAAATTTACCCATTAATTTAATTTCATTTTCGATTTAATCCCTTGACTTTTTGAAAGCTTAAGAAGCTGCCACGTGTCCCTAACTTGGCTTATTTATGCAATTGGTCCTTCCCCTTTTATTTTTGCTCCAATTTTACCCTTAAATCAAGTTTTGTTTTATTACAAAATTAGCCCAAGAATTTTAAATGATTTTCAAATTAGTCCTTTGACTTTTGAACACCCGAGAGGTTGCCACGTGTCACCATGTTTTGGTTTTATTGCCTTAGGGGTCCCTAAACTATCTAGAAATCATATTTTGACCCTTGAACCTTTCCTAAATTCCATTATTGACCCCGATTTTTTCAAAAATTTCAATTTTACCCTCGAACTTCCAAAAATTCCATTTTGAACCCAATTTTTCCAAAATTACCATTTTAGCTCCGAACTTCCAAAAATTCCATTTTTAACCCCAAATTTTTCAAAAATTACCATTTTACCCCCGAACTTCCAAAAATTCCATTTTTGACCTCGATTTTGTCCAAAAATTACCATTTTACACTCGAACTTCCAAAAATTCCATTTTTGTCCTTGATTTTTCCAAAATTACCATTTTACCCCTAAATGTCTAAAAATTCCATTTTTAACCTCGAACCTTTCGAAAATTACCATTTTGTTCTCGAAGCATCCAAAATTACCGTTTTACCCCCTTGCATCCAAAAATCACATTTTTGACTTCATTTATTTTGCTGTTCTTCCTCTTCAATGTTTATATTTAGTTTTTGATTATATGCTTTCGTATTTCGTATTTTTTTATTTTTGTATATCATTTATCTGCTTAATCATTTTCGTTTCGTGTTATTTAACATTCATTATTAATTACTCATTCATATTAAACTCATAAAAAAATTTTCAAAATTATTTTTAAGAAACCTTTAAAATCGAGGCAATATTCTTTTATTTCGAGTTTTGAAAATTTGTGCCTTAATTTACTAGGCGCGATTTTTCTTCAAATCAGAATAATCGAATACCCTTAAATTAAGGCAATGTTTATTTGTCTCTGATTCTGAAAATTCGTGCCTTAACTTACTAGGTGCGACTTTTCTTCAATTCAAGATAATCGAACATTCTTTTCCAAAGTTTAAAAAGTTTACAACAAAGGAAAGCTCGTTATTTCTGGATCTCGAAATGTTATGTCCTAAGTCACTGGACGTGACTTTCTGTCTCAATCACCTCGAAATAGTGGGACTTCCAAACAAAAATCGATTTCTTTTAAGCGCAACTCATGCATTCAAGGATCGTATTTTAAACTTTATTCGAGTTTTCAAAATTTTACAAATCAAGACCTGAAAGTAATCAATGTGGTGCCAATTTTGGGCGTATAAGGGTGCTAACCCTTCCTCATGCGTAACCGACTCCCGAACCTATTTTCTGGATTGCGAAGACTAAAATATTTTTCAAAACGGATTTTAAACGTTTTGTGGTGATCCAATCACACCAAATAAAAGATTGGTGGCGACTCCCATTTTTCAATTTTAAAATAATTTTCGAAACACGTTTTTCAAAAAATGGTTTCGACAGTTGACATGGTTTTTTTTGTTATTATTATCCCTTTTCTTTCCGTAGTTTGAAATAAGTCGACGCTTGACAGAAGATTGATTGTTTCTAGAACGCCATTGGAGTTCTCCTGAGGTTGCTGCATTACTACAAGCTGCAACAAATAGCCCTCAGACTGATAGATTAAAGCAGATACTCAATATCACACCTCGGCTTCTTGATATGTATTTTACTATAGCTTTGCGCGATGCAAATAACTGTATGTTTTATGTTTTTTTTTTCAATCCATTTGATACACATTACTTGTATCTTAATTTGTGTTCTTGCCTCTCTTTTGTAGCATTAATCAGTGCCTTAATTCCCATTCTGATAGCTAGAAATTGTACATTATTTCCTGACAAGAACTATATGCATGAGGTTTGTATACATTTCCAAAAAATTACTTCTTTTATTGTATTTCTTGTGGGGCTACTACATTGTGGTTTTCATATTATCTGCAGTATGTACTACCCTCTAGATACATTAATTATTTGGGTCCATAGTAAAGTGCTTAAGTAAAATGGTTAGCATCATCGTATTTCTGTATGGATTCAAAGCTTTCCTTGTAAATGTCCATGTAATAGGACATCAATTTAAAGGAAGGAACCTGTCAACTCTTACGGCAGGAACTTTATAATGTCATCACAACTATTGCAAAGCTTACTACATATCACTGTGAACTATTGTCGAGGGCACGTGTAGCCTTGGGCAAGGTGTCTAAGTCTAATTTTGGACATTTACTTTGGTCAAATAGTTCTAAAGAAGGAAATGAATTTTATAACTTAGTAATGTTGCTTTTCGCTAACAATTTTGTATTGTCATAGTAAGGTTGCTCCATCTCGAATATCAGATTCAAGGGTTTGGAAGCAAGCTCGTGATCATTTAGGATTAATAGATGACCTCCCGCTATTTGTTTGTCTGTCTTGGGATTTTCCCGGCCTTCACATGGACATCCACACAAAAATGATTGCACATATTTTATTTTACATTCTTGGTACTATTTTCATTTATATTGAAATAAACAAACCTCAACTTCATTATTTTCTTTTCAAAATGTTGTTTTCTGAATACTATTTCCATTTCTATTCAACACTAAATTTATATATACAATTTACTATCAGGAAACTTATTTATCTATATTTTGAGAGGAAAAATAAATGGTAAGTAGAAAAGGAGCTAGAAGCGTAAATAGGAAAAGAGTGCAATTGTCAAGTTGAAAATAGTTGAAGGTATTTGTTGTTGTGACACTTCTTTTCAATATGATTGGTTAAAGGCTTTAATGGACAGTTCATGAGAGTGTATGTATTTTTTGTTTTTGCTTTCTATTCTCAATCACTGTGTTTTTTTTTTTTTTTTTGCATGAAACATAATTTTTCATTTCAAATTGATAAATTAATCTCGATTTCACACCCAAGAACTACTTGTAACCCCCTCCACTAACTAATTGCCAAATCCTTTTTTAAAATAAAATCCCTTATGAAATTTAATAATAATTAACTTCATATAAAAAATTAAAAAGAAAAAAATAATTTTTTTCTCTTTAGAAAAATTAAAATTAAGAAGCACTTACACTACATCTCCTTTTACATCTATATTTTGAACATTATCAAAATAACCATTGTTGAACACTTTCAAAATGTTATTTTCTTGGATATCATCACTCTCATTTTCACTATTTCCACCTAAATTAGTAATTAGCAAAATAAAAAGAAAAGAAAAAGTTGCAAAATGCTTTTTTGTTACTAAACTTTTATGCTAAATATTAATTACTTTTTTATATTCTAATTATTATATATCTTAGAGATTAGGGCAATATATAAATCCATTTTAATAGATTAAACAAATTATTCTCTCATTTAAAATATCATTCATATGGAAAATAATTCTAAATAGAAATATTCATGAATTGAGTTATAATAAAAAAAATCATATTATCAAAGTTGACTCAACTCTAAAGCTTATATCATTGTTCAAAATATACTAATTTTTTAAAATTAAAAATTTATTATATAAGTAATAATCAAATTTAGGCAAGCTAGCTGATCTATGTTTAGAGTAGTTGACAGAGATAAGGACGAAGCCAAAAAATTTATTTAGTGAGTCGGAATTAAATTGTATATTTTTACAATAGTAAAAAAATTAATTTTATCATTTTAATAGATTATATCTTAATAAATTTTAAAAAATTAAATCAAATTTTTATCATTTTTAAGAGGGTTAAAGTGTAAATTTACCATTTGATGATTTTAAATTTTATAAATTATAAAAAGAAATAAATAAAAAATATATATTTAAACCTTACTATTCCCATTTCTTCATTATTGTATATTGATATAAAAACACTAGTAGGATCAACTCAAAAGGGAAAGAATCTTACCCTAAACCCTAAATTTATCAAAATAATTGTTAAAACTCTTAAATACCATTCTACAATCAAAGTTGCAGTTTCATAATTTCTTTTTCTTTTGTACTGTTAATATTTTAATAATTTAACCGTCATATTTCATTCATATAGAGTATGTATGTCAAATTTGTTTCATATAGAGATATTAGATCGATTAAAAAATTTACGACTAATATTTTAATGATTTAATCGTCATATTTTATATGCTACTCATGTAACACTTTTATACCCGGTTTATACGTATAAACCCGATATAGAAGTATTTCATTAATGTTCAGTACAAAAAACTCGGGTCATGTAAAACCTTTTTTTTATCAAACGATGCATTTTAGGGTTTTTGATTCAAAATATCGTAAATTAATCATGTATAATTAAAATCGAGACTTAAAATTGATTTAAAAGAAATAAAATATGATTTTTAGTACAAAACACAATTTCAATCAAAATTCATTATTTCATTTCATCACACAAAACATTTCCAAACAATATTTTTTTTCGTCTTCTAATAAGGACACATATAAGTTCCATAGTACATGTCATTTTACATCAAAAGTAATATACCTAAATTTGAGCTCTAAGTGATGTGATGTGATGTGATGAGAGGTCCCGATTTAGCTTCTTGTATTCCTTGTACCTACGCGTTAAGCCGATGAAGGCCTAGTAAGTACTACAAAAGCAAAGTATAAACTTTTAAATTTTCTCATGTAATTTACTCTTTCACCTTACCAGTATATAGCTTGTATCTTACCACATTGACATTCATTTCACTTTGGTCCACATTTTTTTTTCCACAATTTAGCCCAAAATAGACTTCTATAGAACCTATCGGATAAACGGAACAGAAAGTACCGAAGTACTTAACAGTAAGCACACAAATGCTGGGGAAGCAGTAAGCACCCACAGTGCAATCCAGTAGGCGCACGTAGCGCAAATCAGTAGGCGTACATAGCGCAAATCAGTAGGCACAGAAGGTGCGAAACAATAAGCACACGAAGTGCGAAACAGTAAGCGCGCTAGCGTTCCTTAATGACATGCCACTAATATCACAATGGTTCTAATTTGTCTACTTGGGCACAATCTCAATTAGCATCATTTCTCATAAATGATATATCTCACATAAATACATCATCAAATACTTCACATTTATATTTTCAAAGCTGTTCACTTGCGTCACAGTCACTAAATTATTTATATCGTGAGCTACAGAATTTGAAATTATAATCCGCTTGATGTTTCTGAAACTAGACTCAATCATCTTTTCACCATAAAATTTTCAGAATTTTTACTTTAGCCAATTTGTACAGTAAATTCTTTCAATTTACCCCTTCTCTGCTGCCTGACAGTTTCGACCTTTCTTCAGTAAAAATTATCAATGTTTTTGTACAGAGATCAAATGATGTACCCGTCTATTTATTTTGAAAATTGACTCATTAAATATTTATCCATATAAATTTCAGACTCTAATGATTTTTTCTGAATTTTTCAATGATTTTTCAAAGTCAGAACAGGGGAACTCAAACCTACTCTGACCTTGTTACACAAAATAAGTTATATCTCAGAATATACAGATTCATTTCCATCTCCGTTTCTTCCATATGAAACTTCGCTCAATAAGATTTAATTACATATATAATACTACCCTTAACTCTTTATATACCATTTTTAGTGAATTTTCGAATTTAATCCTCTGATTCTGTCCAATCTGTTTCAATGAAAACATTTTCTTTCTCTTGTTTCATTACACTAACCTCACTTAATCATCTTTATAACACATAATTAAACAACGATTTCCATGCTAACAATTCAAATATATTATGGAATATAGACTATAAACTAAAATTCTTGTAGTACTTACAACAAAAAGGCTGAATTTCCTCTCTTTTACCCCTTGCTCTATTCTTTTCCTTTGTCTTCAATTTGATTCTTGCCACTCTTCTCTTTCTCTTCAATTTCACATAAACACATATAAGCTATAAGCTATAATTCAACAATTTTCACGCTAAATAACAGTAAAATACATGTATATCGTGAGAATTTAACCATTTCTTAACTTAACCCTTGAATTCAAATTTTCTCGATTTAGTCATTTATCTCTCTAACACCCCAAAAGCAACTTTATATGAGATTTGAGGTGTCTACTAACTCTCTTTTATGACTTTTTTTCAGAAATTCCAAAGAAAATGGAAGGTTTTGGAGTTTGGAAAGCTTAAAAATGATGGAAGGACCTATTTGGAATAAAAGGAAAAGTTGAATGGAAGAAAAGGGCGTGGACGGCTAACATATGAAAAAGATGATATTTTCATCTTTTTAACCATTTTTTCTTCTCTCAAATTCTCTAGAATTTTCACTTAAAATATCTCACTTAAGAAAAATGGTAAAATTGCACTTTTAGTCCTTGAGCCTTCCAACTTTACACTTTGGCCCACAACTTTGCCTCCAACAATATCTTCCACCAAATTACTCTTTTGCCCCTCCTCAATCAATCTAATTCCCATGATGACTCAAAATTCAATTTGAATAATTCGCTATTTAGTCCCCCATATTTTCTCTCCTTTACTATTTAATCCTTAAATTTTTCTAACCTTCCTTACTTCAACTAAACATTTCTAATTCTCTATTATATTTTATCACTATTCCAAATCCGGTTCAAACACACGGATGTTACAACTCATATAGAGTATGCACGCCAAATTTGCTTCATATAAAGATATCGGATCGGTTTAAAATTTACATGCATGACAAATAAAATTATATCGATAAACTCAATGGTTGAATTGTTAAAATATTAATCTGTACAAAAATTTATGCACTTATATAAGTGGATCACCTAAAAAAATGAGAAAAAAGGAAGCTACTTGATAATAGTGTTTGCTTTTTAAATCACACACATATAAAGGATTAGGGGTTTAAGATTTAGTGTTTAATGTTTGATTACTTTTTAGAGTTAATATTAGGGATTAAAATTTAAAGTTTAGGTTAAATTATTTTTAGGGTTAGGAATCAAAGTTTAAGGGCTGGTTTTCAATTATTATTAGGATTTAGGATGGGATAAGAGTTTAATTATTCTTTAGAGTTTAGAGTTAGGTGAGGGTTTAGAATTTACATTTGTAAAAGAATTAATAAACATTGAAATTTTAAAATTCGAAAAATACAATGCATAAAAATAATTAAATTAGAGCATAAAAACTAAGTTTACAAATTAAATATAATATAAAGATTAATAGTCGAGTTTAATATTTTCCTTAAAAAAAACTACCCATAACTAACCTTAAGCTAAGTTGCTTTAGCTATGCTTTTAGAAAAAGCTAGGTAGCTTTAGCTACAAAAGATGTTTGGTCAATCATGCTTTTAATTTTCTTACACAATGCATAAACATTGATGATTTCACAGGTCCAGCATTAATTTGGATCAAATGGTCCAACATGTTTTTCTTTATGTTTCGAATTTCAGCATCCGTAATCTTCTTTTTGTTCAATATTATGTCGGCTGAGAAGATTCCGACGATCTTCATATTCGGAGATTCTATAGTTGATGTCGGAAACAACAATTACATCAGCACATTAGCGAAGGCAATGTTTCCAAATGGTATAGACTTTTGCAAGAGCTGTCCCTCTGGGAGATTCACTAACGGTAGAACGGTAATTGATATCTTAGGCAAGTTTCTTCTTCTTCAGTAACCTTTTTTTTTTATGATAAATATATTTTTTATTGTCATGTTTATCGTGATTGAAATTGAAATAATAGGATACAATTATAATGTTGTAAAATTTAGTCCCGCTTTAGAAAACTCGAAGTTACAATATGATATGTATGATCGGTCAATTTTTATCCATATTCGAAACCCGATTTAATTAAACAAAATCTAATTTGACCCAACTCAATTTGAGCATTAAAAGGCAACAATCAAAACAAGCTTAACCGAAGCCCAAAAAAATTTATTCAAACTAGAAATGGCTCAACTCTAAAATTATCCTAACACGAGATGGCTCAACTTGAAACCAGAGGCGAATCTAAGGGGGAGTAGGCAAGGGCTTTGGCTCAAAAATGAAAAATATTCAATTAAATCATTTATAAGTAAAGAAACTATAAATTAATATATAGTGAAATTGCAATTTGTTCCCCCAAAATCAATCCAGTCCTTAAAATATTTTACTTTAACAACAAAATACACATTAATATATATTTTTATAGTTATTTAATATGAAAAATTATATGTTCAATATTTAACTTACCTTTAATTCAGCAATTCCATTTTTTACTGGTTGATTTCGATTTTAATGAATTAAACAAATCATGCTCCTGATGATCATATAAAAAATAAGAAAAAGCAATCGGTCGAGTCTTAACTCGAGAAGCATCGATATTGTTGTCAATGAAGGAGGACGTGGGTTCAAGTGCGTTAGCGCGCATTATCTTCTTTTTAAGGGTTGGGGAGGGGCTATGAATAGTTCTAAACATTATATAAAAAAGAGCAAATATGATAACAACGTCTAATGAAATTAATATTAAAAGAACAAGAAAAAGAAAGAATTCTAAATAAAAGCATTCATGAACCGAATCATAATTCATAAATTTTTGTTTCACGTTATCGAAATTGACTTAACTTCAAATATTATATTATTGTTCAAAATATACTTAAGAATTTCTTGAAAGTATTCTTATATTATTATTTATATAGTATTCTTAAGAATGTTTTAATTATATTGTTAAATTATCAATTAGGTCCTTCAATTGTTAAAATTGTTAAATGATACGTTAAATGTTACGTGGCATAATTTAAAATAAAAATAAAAAATCTAAGTAAAATTGAAATAGAGAGAGTAAGCAATAGTTTGTAAGATGTAATTTATATTGGGTATTTCATGGCATGGTACTTCACATTTTAGCCAAGCGTCGGAACTTAATTTCATGTCTAATTAAAGGGTTAATTCAGGCCAAGCTAAATCTGAACCTTAGACCATG
Organism: Kokia cookei; assembly: GCA_039519145.1. Taxonomy (NCBI): domain Eukaryota; kingdom Viridiplantae; phylum Streptophyta; class Magnoliopsida; order Malvales; family Malvaceae; genus Kokia; species Kokia cookei. Next base: position 5,976,867 of record CM076899.1, on the reverse strand, counting down.
ATTAGTTCAAATCCAAGAAATATGTGAAGGAAAAAAAAGCAACTCCGGTCGATACGGGAAACCTTTTTTACCTTCTTTTTATAGTATAAAAATATAATATATAGGCATAGATAACAGTTTTGTACGATTTGAAAGTTGAGTGTGTTTTACTTTTTTATTTTGGAAAAATGGCGGGCAAAATGATTTCCAAGAGATTGACAGTGTTTGCTTTGATGTTTGTGTTTGTTTTAGGGATAGTTGAGTGTCGAAAGTTTGAGGAGGATTTGGATGGTGGTGCTAGGAGAGGGCTTACTTTTGGAGCAATTGGTGCTGGCGGCGGTTTTGGTGGGGGTGGAGGTGGAGGTGGAGGTGGAGGTGCTGGCGGCGGTTTTGGAGGTGGTTTTGGTGGGGGTGGAGGTGGAGGTGTTGGTGCTGGTGTTAGTGCTCGAGGTGGAGCTGGAGGAGGTGTAGGTGGAGGAGCTGGAGGAGGCGTAGGTGGAGGAGCTAGAGGTGGCGTACGTGGAGGAGCTCGAGGAGGCGTACGTGGAGGAGCTGGAGGTGGCGTAGGCGGAGGAGCTGGAGGTGGCGTAGGCGGAGGAGCTGGAGGAAGCGTACATGGAGGAGCTCGAGGAGGCGTAGGTGGAGGAGCTGGAGGAGGCGTTGGTGGAGGAGCTGGAGGAGGCGTAGGTGGAGGAGCTGGAGGAGGAGCAGGTGGAAGAGTTAGTGGTGGCGGACATTTTGGAGTAAGTGGTGGGTTTAGTGGCGGCGGCGGTGGAAGAATCGGGAGAGGATTTTAATTCCGAAATATTTGTTGCAACCGTACGAGCAGCAAGCATATAGTGCAATCGTATAACATTAGTAATTAGCAAAATAAAAAGAAAAGAAAAAGTTGCAAAATGCTTTTTTGTTACTAAACTTTTATGCTAAATATTAATTACTTTTTTGTATTCTAATTATTATATATCTTAGAGATTAGGGCAATATATAAATCCATTTTAATAGATTAAACAAATTATTCTCTCATTTAAAATATCATTCATATGGAAAATAATTCTAAATAGAAATATTCATGAATTGAGTTATAATAAAAAAAATCATATTATCAAAGTTGACTCAACTCTAAAGCTTATATCATTGTTCAAAATATACTAATTTTTTAAAATTAAAAATTTATTATATAAGTAATAATCAAATTTAGGCAAGCTAGCTGATCTATGTTTAGAGTAGTTGACAGAGATAAGGACGAAGCCAAAAAATTTATTTAGTGAGTCGGAATTAAATTGTATATTTTTACAATAGTAAAAAAATTAATTTTATCATTTTAATAGATTATATCTTAATAAATTTTAAAAAATTAAATCAAATTTTTATCATTTTTAAGAGGGTTAAAGTGTAAATTTACCATTTGATGATTTTAAATTTTATAAATTATAAAAAGAAATAAATAAAAAATATATATTTAAACCTTACTATTCCCATTTCTTCATTATTGTATATTGATATAAAAACAATAGTAGGATCAACTCAAAAGGGAAAGAATCTTACCCTAAACCCTAAATTTATCAAAATAATTGTTAAAACTCTTAAATACCATTCTACAATCAAAGTTGCAGTTTCACAATTTCTTTTTCTTTTGTACTGTTAATATTTTAATAATTTAACCGTCATATTTCATTCATATAGAGTATGTATGTCAAATTTGTTTCATATAGAGATATTAGATCGATTAAAAAATTTACGACTAATATTTTAATGATTTAATCGTCATATTTTATATGCTACTCATGTAACACTTTTATACCCGGTTTATACGTATAAACCCGATATAGAAGTATTTCATTAATGTTCAGTACAAAAAACTCGGGTCATGTAAAACCTTTTTTTTATCAAACGATGCATTTTAGGGTTTTTGATTCAAAATATCGTAAATTAATCATGTATAATTAAAA